>CM053262.1:13307438-13446004 GCA_028583405.1 Pogonophryne albipinna | reverse complement strand
CATTGAACACGTATTTTGATCAGATTGACAGCTACGGTGAGACGATCTCCAGTAAAAGCTCCGTAAAAGGTACGTGTTGTGATGTCTGTGTTTGCTTTCCCTGTTGCGAGATCGGATCGCTTAGATACTATACTTAAATAATCTGTGGAGTCTCAGCTTTAATCGGATATATTGTATGTGCAGTTTCGATAAGTAATAAGGGTATCTTTATTTTGAATTCTGTGCTAAAGTGCGTTAGCATTTAAAAAAAAGAAGAATAAAACCGCACGTCCCTGCGGTGTGAATACCGCGCATGCGCATACCGCGGTTATCGCCATGACACGGTATATCGTTCAGCCCTAGTGTGTGTGTGTGTGTGTGTGTGTGTGTGTGTGTGTGTGTGTGTGTGTGTGTGTGTGTGTGTGTGTGTGTGTGTGTGTGTGTGTGTGTGTGTGTGTGTGTGTGTGTGTGTGTGTGTGTGTGTGTGTGTGTGTGTGTGTGTGTGTGTGTGTGTGTGTGTGTGTGTGTGTGTGTGTGTGTGTGTGTGTGTGTGTGTGTGTGTGTGTGTGTGTGTGTGTGTGTGTGTGTGTGTGTGTGTGTGTGTGTGTGTGTGTGTGTGTGTGTGTGTGGTCTCCCTCTCGTTCATCTTTTGGGGACAAAACAGGAAACAAAGAGTTTTTCCATCAGGACGCAGCTGTCAACAAATCTGTTGTTTACTAAATGTGACGCAGAGGACAACAACTCAGTGTTTCACATGAAGCGTATCGTTGTCACTCGTTATGTGCCCATCGCATGCTGCTCTAATCGCTGGCTGCACATGTCTGGAGTTAAACAAGGAGACAGTAGGAGTCCTTGTTTGTGTCAAATCTGAGATGCTTTGCTATAAAACCCATTATCTATCTTTAGTATACTTCCCAGTTTCTCATCGTTCAGTATTATTAAGATCCCAGTGCAGCTCACGGAGTCTCTGGCTGCACGTTGATGAAGTTTAGTTTAAGAGCCAGTAAGAATGTCATTAAGAGATGAATCACCGAGCAGGAGAAGTAGGAACTTATTCTTTAGTCTTTCTTAAAGGTCCCATGTCATGGCCATTTCCACTGATCATAATTCCATTGTTGAGGTCTACTAGAATAGAATTATACTGTGCAATTTTCCAAACTCACATTGGTTTCGCATACAGCATCTCTGTAAAGTACGTGTATTCACTCTCTCCACTAAACGGCTCGTTGCAGCTCTTGCCCCCCCCCCTCCCTGTGAGCCCAGTGTGCTCCGATTGGTCGGGACGTTGTGAATCGCACTGAGCTCCGTGGAGGTGTCGTTTCCTTGTTTAGCGATACACAGCGAAACACAGCCAAACTCACCCTGAGCACACACAAAGTCACAGCCGAAGTAAAAACAATAAGTGTGGCTTGATATTGAGTAAGAAAAAGGTTGATAAACGCTGTGAGAATGGGTCTGCAGAGAGAATTTCGCCGCGATCCCAACTGTCTGTTATCAGCCTGCAGCCAGGGAGGAGAGATCAGCAGAGCTGCCTGCACTGAGTGTGTGTGTGAGGAAGTCCGTGGATTGGTCAATTTGGACCAATCAGCGGGGGCTTAACGTAACGGCTCCGCGGACGTAACGTAACGGCTCCACGGATTGGTCCATTTCGTTCCGGGGACGACATGACATCATGATGTACCCGGAAGAATGAAATGGACAGTGACGTATCTCCAACGAGGCGTTTTGGGGAGGTATTTTCTGTGTTAGAGTTTTACTCCCTACAGGGTGTACTTTGAGGGTTTTGACTCTGCACACCGTTTACATGCATAAAAACCTTCATAACACACAAGGGGACGGGTACTAACCGGAAAAGCAAGACATGGGACCTTTAACGGGGACCTATCATGCAAAATGCGCTTTTTTATGTCTTTCATACTAAATCTGTGGTCCCGGTGCGTCTCCGGTGTCCCCCCGTGCGTACCTGGTGCGTCTCCGGTGCATCTCCGGTGTCCCCGGTGCGTCTCCGGTGTGTCCCCGGTGTGTCGGGGAACTCACGCAGCGTCAGGAAATAAAACCCTCTCTCTTTTCCTCCGTACCCAAATCTCTAAAAACGGGGAACAACAGAGCTGATCCAGATTTGCGTCGTAATATCTGAAATGTGGACCCACGGGCCAATCAGAAAGTTGCTATCAGAAACAATGCCCGACTGTTTTGGACGTAATATGGTCGGTGTTTACATTAGCATCGCTAACACTCAGAGCTAACCTGTACTGGAGAGCATGTGTGTGAAGAAGCAGGAAGTAAAAAGGAACTCGCCTTGTGGTATAACAGGCAAGAGAGAAAGCCTTTGAGCTCCAAACTGTTTCAGAGAGAATCCTTGATAATCCATGATATGGCGTTTCATCACGGCAGCATTTAGTTTAGACCGTTAAGAAATAAACCGCAAACATGATTTAGAAATTGAGATGTCCTAACCCACCAAGTGTCCACACTAAGGAGGACTCCATGTCCAAAATGCTTTGCAACAGAACCCATTAGAAATCTGTAGACCTAGTTCTCACCGTCTAACGTGATGCTTTTGAACGTCTTGTTTTCTCACCGCTAACCCCAAAGATGGACTTATACTCTGATCATGATATAAAGGCAGGACATGTACGAGAGAGAGAGGGGGAGAGGGGGAGAGGGAGAGAGGGAGAGAGGGAGAGAGAGAGAGAGAGGGGGAGAGAGAGAGAGACTCCAACCTGAAGGACACACACTGCAGCCTCTAGCTCTGTGTGTGAGGGGGGGTCATGTGATTGAGCCCCCTCGCCTCAACACACACACAGCACATCTGGTGGACAAAGGGCTGGACAGAATGGGAGGTGATGACCTATGGAAATGACTGAGAGCTGAATAAAGGGGAAATCAATTCACATAAAAACTGTGTGTGTGTGTGTGTGTGTGTGTGTGTGTGTGTGTGTGTGTGTGTGTGTGTGTGTGTGTGTGTGTGTGTGTGTGTGTGTGTGTGTGTGTGTGTGTGTGTGTGTGTGTGTGTGTGTGTGTGTGTGTGTGTGTGTGTGTGTGTGTGTGTGTGTGTGTGTGTGTGTGTGTGTGTGTGTGTGTGTGTGTGTGTGTGTGTGTGTGTGTGTGTGTGTGTGTGTGTGTGTGTGTGTGTGTGATGGGGTCACAGATAAAGGTCGTGGGATCCTAAACTCAGGTTCAACTCCACAGTCTGTACACCTGGCTCTCTGGTTTTCATGCATTCATTTGTGTTCATATAAATAAGATATACAAAGATACACACATTCCTTATATTCTATTTGACTGCACATTTTAACTTTATATAAATATATTTGAATGATCTTTTTGCATCTTTAATCTATTTTACTTGTTTTTTTATTTAATGTTTTTATTAGTATTTAATTGAAAGGAGCAGATCCCTATATTCCCCCGGGGTACACAAATTAATCAGACTTATTGATTGCAGCGTTTTTGTGAATCCAGAATCACTTTTTAATGAAATGACGACCAACAGATTTAGACTGTAACCTCGATCGATCACACCCTCCCTCAGGAGGAGCTAGGTGCCGTGTTCCCGATCAGATGGTACCGTGTTCCCGATCAGATGGTACCGTGTTCCTGATCAGACGGTACCGTGTTCCTGATCAGATGTATCGTGTTCATGATCAGATGGTACCGTGTTCCAGATCAGATGGTGCCGTGTTCCCGATCAGATGGTACCGTGTTCCCGATCAGACGGTACCGTGTTCCCGATCAGATGGTACCGTGTTCCCGATCAGATGGTACCGTGTTCCCGATCAGACGGTACCGTGTTCCTGATCAGATGTATCGTGTTCATGATCAGATGGTACCGTGTTCCAGATCAGATGGTGCCGTGTTCCCGATCAGATGGTACCGTGTTCCCGATCAGACGGTACCGTGTTCCCGATCAGACGGTACCGTGTTCCCGATCAGATGGTACCGTGTTCCTGATCAGATGGTACCGTGTTCCCGATCAGACGGTACCGTGTTCCCGATCAGATGGTACCGTGTTCCCGATCAGACGGTACCGTGTTCCCGATCAGATGGTACCGTGTTCCTGATCAGATGGTACCGTGTTCCCGATCAGACGGTACCGTGTTCCCGATCAGACGGTACCGTGTTCCCGATCAGATGGTACCGTGTTCCCGATCAGACGGTACCGTGTTCCCGATCAGACGGTACCGTGTTCCCGATCAGATGGTACCGTGTTCCCGATCAGACGGTACCGTGTTCCCGATCAGATGGTACCGTGTTCCTGATCAGATGGTACCGTGTTCCCGATCAGACGGTACCGTGTTCCCGATCAGACGGTACCGTGTTCCCGATCAGATGGTACCGTGTTCCCGATCAGACGGTACCGTGTTCCCGATCAGACGGTACCGTGTTCCCGATCAGACGGTACCGTGTTCCCGATCAGACGGTACCGTGTTCCTGATCAGATGTCGAGACATTCCAGGACCTCAGTGTTCCTGATCAGACGGTACCGTGTTCCTGATCAGATGGTACCATGTTCTTGATCAGATGGTACCGTGTTCTTGATAAGATGGTACCGTGTTCTTGATCAGATGGTACCGTGTTCTTGATCAGATTGTATCATATGAGGAGGTCCAGTTCCCGGTGATTACCCTCCGTGTTTTCACATCAGGTCTCTCCGTCTCTCAGCCGAGGTCTCTCTCTGTTCTGTTGAGAAATACATATTTAACTCAAAGTGATTCTCAGCTTAACGAACCTGTGGTTTCCATGGCGATGAGTAAATTAATGCAGAGCACGTCTGAGGCGTTGATGTGAAGGTGTCGCATACATTAAGAGAGCGTCATCATCGTGGCTTTAATTAAAGACGCTGTTAGGAGTTCATCAGAGACCCAGCGGGGGCGAATCTGGGGGTTCTGAGGGGATTTAAAGAGACACGTTACCGTGGAGACAACACACACACACAGATACATAACGCTCTGGAAGTTGTGTGTGTGTGTTAGGGATCGATCGATATGGCTTTTTCAAGGCCGATACCGATTACTAGTAATCAAGGAGACCGATAACCGATATTTGGAACCGATATACATTTACAGTAAAATCAGAAAATCTTGGTGTCAAAATGTAGAATAACAGAACTTCTATGAAATGCCTTTCTATGTTTAATGAACTTTAATGAACATCTTAAAATTGGTTTCCTCTCTGTGACCCTGAGTAAAGTAAATGAAGTTAAAATAAAAACTACTAAAACTTGTTCTGAACTTCTGATATTTGAGTTTCACTCATTTAGTAAAGTCAGCAGCCCCAGATTGTGGTGCGGAGCAGAGTTGCTGCGAGGCTCCACCAGCAGCCGCCCCAGTTTCTCCGCTGCGAGACGCCTCAGAGCCAAAGTCGGCAATTTGATTTAAAAAAAGCCGATACCGATAATCTGTAAAATGCGGAATATCGGCCTCGATAATCGGCCAGGCCGAATCCGATAATCGTCCGACCCCCCCGTGTGTGTGTGTGTGTGTGTGTGTGTGTGTGTGTGTGTGTGTGTGTGTGTGTGTGTGTGTGTGTGTGTGTGTGTGTGTGTGTGTGTGTGTGTGTGTGTGTGTGTGTGTGTGTGTGTGTGTGTGTGTGTGTGTGTGTGTGTGTGTGTGTGTGTGTGTGTGTGTGTGTGTGTGTGTGTGTGTGTGTGTGTGTGTGTGTGTGTGTGTGTGTGTGTGTGTGTGTGTGTGTGTTCGTTCTCAGGCTGTGAGTCCATGTATTAGATTAAACCTGATGCTCTCTTTTCATTTGACTCGTCTCCAGAGACTTCCTGCTGCAAAACACTTCAAGCTGAGAGCTGACCACACAGACCTGTCTCCCTCTACCTCTCTCTCTCTCCCTCTACCTCCCCTCTCTCTCTCGCTCCCCCTCTCTCTCTCCCCCCCTCTCTCTCCCCCCTCTCCCTCTCTCTCCCCCCCTCTCCCTCTCTCTCTCTCTCCCCCCCTCTCTCTCCCTCTCTCCCCCTCTCTCTCTCCCCCCCTCTCTCTCTCTCCCCCCCTCTCTCTCTCTCCCCCCCCTCTCTCTCTCTCCCCCCCCCTCTCTCTCTCTCTCCCCCCCTCAATGTGTTAGTAGTAATGGGTCATTGAGCCCTGAGCAGACTGCCTCCAGGTTCAGATGATCAGCGGCTCTCAAAGTGTCTCTAAACGTCTGAAACCCGTCTCTTATTATTGATTCATAAATTCTCTGTTGTTATAAATATGTATTCAGTGTGCCGCCGTGCGGAGGGACGTCTCCGCTGCAGCTCACGGGTTGTAATGTTTTGAAGTCTCTTAATGTGCGGACCTCCAGCTGAGACGGCAGCCTTGTTTAACACGGTGTGAAGAATTCAAGCTACTTGTATTCTCTTATGTAAAGACTTGAATACCTCACCACGAATGTGACAGCTTTATGTGAATAAATAACTCTAGAAATCATATTATCTCTGCTGAAGTCTCAAAAAGCAGACCTCGTTTTCTTCATCTTGCTCTGGTGCAGTCTCTCCTTCTGCAGACGCTCCTCTTCCTCAACACGATGACATGTTCATTCTGTTTCCTCCTGATATCCTCAGGCTCTGAATTAAACAAGTTCCTGCCCTTTTAGAGAGAGTTCCTCTGCCCCACATCTACGTGTTCATTACTCCCACCTAATCTAGAGGCACGCTGTCTCTGCAGGAAGGAGAACGTCTACAGAGAAAAGGTAGAAATAGCTCAAGCTCGATTCGTAAGTCTTGTGGTTTCAGCTGTCGATGCAGAAAAGACAAATGTTCCCCCGCAAATTTCAATATTGAGCATCGTGAAATGTTTTGATTATATCTTGTTAAACCACAGGTGACGCATTTAGAAACTGTTAGATGTTACACACACACACATACCATGTATACATCACTTCAGGGGACATTACATTGACTTACATGCATTTCCTGGAGACTTATCCTAACCTTAACCATAACCAACACATGCCTAACCCTAACCCTTAACCTAACCCTTATCCCTAACCAAGTCTTCACCCTAAAATTAATGATCCCCCTCATGGGGACCTTCAATTTGTCCCCATAAGGGAGGCGAGTCCCCACACGTGACTGTGTAAACAGATTTAGGTCCCCACAAGTATAGTAATGCTAGGCCACACACACACACACACACACACACAGCGCTCTGACTGGACGTCTCTCTCCCGTCAGAGACTCTGTTGTTCGGGACGTCTGGGTTTGATTACACAGGAAACAGTGATGCCTTCAGGGGTCATATCACTGGCAGTAATTACCAACCTCTGGTGAAATACCTGCTCATGCATCAGAGGTGCTGCATGACGACAGAAAGCTCTTATTTAGCATTTAAGACTTTATTTATCTCAAAGGAAATATGCCAGAGTTACAGGAAGATTAGACTCATGTATCCTCCGCAGAATGTTCTCCACTCAGAGTAAACAAGATGTCCGCGTTAGCTCGATATCGTGTCCTTTTGATGTTCTTGTTGTTTAAAGTAAAGCTGGGAATACACTCAGACTGTTATTAGGACTTCATTTATCCAGAAGGAGATGGTTGTTCCAGAAACGCAGCAGCATGATAATAAAAGTGTACCCTAACAGAGCAGTAAAAGGAGCAATGGAAACACAGACGGTCGCGTCACGATGTGTGAGCAGTCAGACGGTCACGATGTGCACGTGAGCAGTCAGACGGTCGCGATGAGGGAGCAGCGCTTGGTAGAGCAGAGAGAAGCAGATCCTGCTCGTCTCAGCTTCCCCCGTCACATGGGAAGTGCTCCTAACGTCTCTCCCTGTGATAGATGAGCCCCCCCCCCCCCCCCCTGTCAGGTCCAAGGTCCTGTTAAAGATGAATGGCTGCGTGTGCGGCTGGTGCATTCTGGGTAATGCAGAGGCTGCACAGGTATTCAATAACAGAGTGCTGATGGCAGGAGTCGTGGATCAGGGTTGAGGCTCAAAGAAACGAACGTTGCATTAGAACATCCAGACAAACTGAAAGCAGGCGCAGAGACGCGTTCAGGTGGAACTCATCACACACACTTTGTCCTGAACCATTCACCAATGAGAGGAGTGTGTGCTGCTCCTCGACTCAGCTGGGGTTCAAACGGCTGGGTTTGATTCAGGTTGAGAGTTTTATACTTTTGGTTTGAGTTTTTCTGACAGGTTAGTATATTTAGTTGATACTAGGAACAGGTTTAATGCGTATAAGTATCTACTCCTTATATATTCTATGCGTAATCTTTTAATCCGAATCAACTCACGTCCTGTTTCACTTCCAGAACTCTTCTCCAATTAATCAATTAGAGAGGATGGAGCAGTGTCTCCTCCAACGTGCATTGTTTTGGTTAGGGATGCTCCGGCCGATACCGATCGCCGATCCGATCAAGTGGGCGGGGCCTAAATGGAAGATTTAAACATCACTTTAAATCTTCCATTTAAAGTGATGTTTAAAACTCAGTTAATGCTCATTCACTGGAGCTTCCACAAACAACAATCAACTTAATTATTACATTCAAATGAAGTACATTATTCAAGTTTACATTCACTTTGGAGAATAACACGGGAGAGATGAGCGGAAGCGCTCTCTGTTCCTCTCCCTCTCTCGGTGACCGATCGATCGGAGCATCCCTAGTTTTGGGTCATTTTGCACTATTCTTTATTCTTTAGCCTTTTAATGTTAAGTGTGTTGCATGGATTCAACTACTGCAGCTACACGTGAAAGATAAAGCCTTTAAATCCTTAAAAACAAACAAATGCAACCATTTAAATAACTACTAATGTTTAGTTTGTTTATTTAAAGGACAGTGCACATTAACCCACATTGCTGTAAGTGAGCCAGTGTTAGCCAGCAGGCTAGTTTTCAACTGTTGTCCTTGGCAAGATGTTAAATGACCACAACAAGACTAGAGAAATACAAACATAATTAAATAGAATACAACAGACAACAGCAGTACAACAATAAATAAACTGCAGTACAACAATAGAGAGGAATAAACAAACATGCAAACAGATGAAATATCATCATACCTTGATACAGTTCAAAGTGTTCACATTTGCTTAAAAGCCAGTTCCTAAGATAGCGGTTAAATGTATGATAGGAGGTGTTATTCCTGATCTGTATTGGTATTGTGTTCCAGAGTGTTGGTGCCCTCACAGAGAAACACTGTTTACCAAAGGAACTGGACCTAAGAGGGACTACACAGTCCCCTCTTAGGGCAGACCTTGTGGTTCTGCTGTTTGAATGGTTCTGCTGTATAAAAGTGCAGAGTGGTGGGGGGGGGGGTGCCTTGCCGTTTAGAATCTTAAAAATGAGACATGCGTCGGTGTGTTTTAAATTATGTTCCCAGCTGAGCAGGTTATGTTTGTCCAGGATTTTGCAATGGTGGTATAGCTTAGGTTTTCTGTCCAACACTTTGAGAGCTTGTTTGTGAAGTGATAGGATAGGCCTTAATGTTGTGCTATTCGTCTGGGACCAGCTGGTTCACCTGGGTCCAGCTGGTTCACCCGGTTCACCTGGGTCCAGCTGGTTCACCCGGGTTCACCTGGGTCCAACTGGTTCACCTGGGTCCAGCTGGTTCACCTGGGTTCAGCTGGTTCACCTGGGTCCAGCTGGTTCTCCTGGGTCCAACTGGTTCTCCTGGGTCCAACTTGTTCACCTGGGACCAACTGGTTCACCTGGGTCCAGCTGGTTCCAGCTGGGTCCAGCTGGTTCCCCTGGAAGGATCATGGCAGGCATATAGAGTTTTGCTACAGGTGTTGTCAAACAGTTCCTTATATATCTGAAGGTTGCTAGATTGTATTTAGTTATTTGTGTGACCTTTCTCATGTTTTGAAGGATAGAGTCGTGTCAAGGATAATGCCTAGATATTTAAAACGTGTAACAAAAACCTATAGACTGTCTTCTTAACGTTCAGATATAGCTGGGAGTCAGTAAGCCATTGATGTACATGAACCATTGCATCACTTAGTTTGGCCGCAGCTTGTGCCTTGGTTTTTGCATGGACAGTGTCATCAGCGTGCACCTCACATCCAGTGCACGCTGATGGCAAGTCATTTATATTCAGGCTGAATATAATTGGGCCCAGGATAGATCCCTGGGGTGCACCCAGTGCATTCCTCAGGGGTGGTGATGTCTCGCCACTTACCCTCACACACTGAACTCTGTCTGACAGATAGGAGCGCATCCAGTCTACTGGGTGAGAAATTAAAAGAAGACATTTTGTGAATGAGTACTTGATGATTGTATCAAAAGCTTTCTTAAGATCTAAGAAGAGTGCTCCAACATGCCTCCTTTGTCCATTTTTGATTTCATATTTTCCACAAGGAAACAATTTGCGGTCTCAGTGGAATGATTGGCTCGGAAGCCGCATTGCATGGGGTGGAAGGACTACTGTTAAGATGTGGCTTAAAGGATCCTTTACTTTAAGCCAGTGACCACCAACTGGCGGCCCGCGGGCCACATCCGGCCCGCCAGACATTCTCATCCGGCCCGCACGACGGGGGTGACTGTGGCGTTGGCGGAGTGGTTACTGCGTTCGCCCCCCACCCATTATTTTTTTTACAACGTCTCGTGAGTAATGTGCAGTACCGGAGTCCAACAGAGAGGCAGCAGCTGCGGGACAGTAGACTGCGTACTGCGAAACCTTCCCTTCCTTGAAGAAGAAGTGATCCTTCGTTGTGAAGAGTCTGCTTTGTGCGCTCCGCACCACAGCAGTAGCCCCGCTGCGACAGAGTCCAACAGAGAGGCAGCAGCTGCGGGACAGTAGACTGCGTACTGCGAAACCTTCCCTTCCTTGAAGAAGAAGTGATCCTTCGTTGTGAAGAGTCTGCTTTGTGCGCTCCGCACCACAGCAGCAGCCCCGCTGCGACAGAGTCCAACAGAGAGGCAGGAGCTGCGGGTCAGTAGCCTAGAAGCAGAGTTGGGTTGTAACGGAATATATGTAACGGCATTACGTAATCAGAATATAAAAATCAAGTAGGCTAACTGTATTCAGCTGGCGTTACATTTGAAAAACGAGTAATCTGATTACAGTTACTTTCGTAAACCTGAAGTGAATACATTTTGGAATACTTATTGGAATTATTGGTGGAAAAGTTTCCTCACAAAATGTAATATTCATTACCGGCAGAACGGTGTGCACACACACTGCACAGCGCTGCAGCATGTCTGTGAGCGAGAGAGCTGCAGGGTGTCTGTGAGGCCCCGCCCCCCAACGCAGATGAGAGAGAGAGAGAGAGATCTCTTTCAAATATATTGAAAGTTAGAAACGGAGATGGTTAGATAAAATGTGCAAGATAACGTTGATGTAGCATTTATTTATTGTCGAAATGATGACATTTATAACGGGATCAAATCAAAGTGAATGGCCTGCTGCTGCTGAATGCATGGGGCAAGTGACTAGAACAAGTTTTAAAAGTTATTACATCGTTTCAGATCATAATAATAATAAATAATAATGATAATTCATTCTATTTAGGGGCGCCTTTCAAAGCACCCAAGGACACCTTACAATTCATAACATATTCTAAGGAAAGGTTTACAGTAGGAGAATGCAGTCCGGGTGATGTTTGTTATGTGTGGTGCAGATGAGAGGGAGCTGTCCAGAATGACACCAAGATGTTGTGTTTGAGTTCTTGATAAGCCATTAAAACAGTAAAACAAGTGTCTCCTGCTCACCAAAACATACCCATCTGTTATGGAAAAAGAAAGTATTCCAAAAGTATTCTAAAAGTAACCTGAACACTTTTATAAGACACGTAACTGTATTCTGATTACTTTCAGAGCATGTATTCAGTAATCAGTAACTGATTACATTTACAAAGTAACCCTCCCAATCCTGCCTAGAAGTGATCCTTCGTTAGCGTGAAGAGTCTGCTAAGCTTTATGCAGTACCTGTACCCCCCCGGCCCGCGATAGTGTCTATTGGATACATTTTGGCCCTTGGACAAATGTAGTTGGTGATCCCTGCTTTAAGCCATGCAGTCACCCTCCCAGCTGTTCAGCTCTAACTCATGATATTTAACTCATCCATTCACATCATGCTTTCTGCGTGTTAACGGTTCAAACAAGCGGTGTAACTACAGTGTGTTCCTCCTCACTCACACACACACACACACACACACACACACACACACACACACACACACACACAGACACAGACACGAAAAAGCAACTAACTTAAAGGCAACATTAATACTGTGTGTGTGTGTGTGTGTGTGTGTGTGTGTGTGTGTGTGTGTGTGTGTGTGTGTGTGTGTGTGTGTGTGTGTGTGTGTGTGTGTGTGTGTGTGTGTGTGTGTGTGGTGTGTGTGTGTGTGTGTGTGTGTGTGTGTGTGTGTGTGTGTGTGTGTGTGTGTGTGTGTGTGTGTGTGTGTGTGTGTGTGTGTGTGTGTGTGTGTGTGTGTGTGTGTGTGTGTGTGTGTGTGTGTGTGTGTGTGTGTGTGTGTGTGTGACAACGACAACAGGGTGCCCCTCAGGGTTTACAGGTGTTTTATTATTTGGATTATTGCTCAGTTTTATAAGAACATCCTGTTGTTGTTGACCTCTTTTTATTAAAACCTCTTCCTGCTCAGAGCAAACAGCTGTGCTTAGTGATGAGGAGGAAGATCAGTGTGTTTAATATCACAGGGTCTGTTGTCTGACTCATGTCTGAATACCTGTCTGTCTGCACACACCTGAGCCAATCACATCACTGTGTGTGTGTGTGCCTGTGTGTGTGCGCCTGTGTGTGTGTGTGTGTGTGTTAGGGCTGCACTATTTTGGGAAAAAATCTAATTGTGATTTTTCTGACAAATATTGCGATTGCGATTCGAATTGCGATATTTATTTTTAAGCGACCCAACGGAAGTTTATTGTAAAATGCGGCCATAACTCCGGCTAGGAAGGTCGTATCAACATACTCCCGTCTCTTGCACCCCCGCAGCTCGAGCTACGAATGAAAGAACTAAACGTACATGAAACTTCCGTTGGGTTGCTTTAAAGTCAAGCTTCAGTTAAAGATTCACCCTTTTAGATGTAGAACATGTGATGGAGCATTACTAACCTGACTCAGATGGTTTGTTTCATCAAACTATCTAGGAAAGCTCCATTGGAAGCCATTTGGAAAGGGCAGGCACTTTCAAAAGCACTTTGTGATTCAGGGTTCTTACACCTTTTCCAAAGTCAAATTCAAGCACTTTTCAAGCATTTTCAAGGTGCATTTTCAAGCTTTTCAAGCATCTTACAGCTGTTGTAAATTACATATTTATATACACATACTCAAATGATTATTTCCCTACCTCACATTAAATCAGATGTTCTTTATGCTATAAACAACCAAATGTGTGTTTCGTGATAGCCTTCGACACGAGGATGAACAATTAAAGAAAAGAAAACTAAGTTTAATATTTCAAAATGAGTGATCTGTACGTAGACTGGGCCTCCCATATAACCTGAGCCGATATAAACAATCAGCCAAATAACTTTTCAATACATTATTGATTACTATTGTTGAGGTACTTTTAGGTTGGCAGTGAACATAAGTCAGAGGTACATGGTGTACTTTTCCTCCACTACATGTATGTAATCCCTTCAGTTACTTCACAGATGTGGATGAATGATGTGAAATATAATCAAGTGTTGAATCAGACTTTAGTTCCACCTGGAGTAAATCCACAAGCTACCCTGCAGTATACAAAGTCATTCAGACTAGCTGCTCCTTTACCAGCTTTGAGAACACTTTCATGATCAATCATTATAAAACATATCAGATATATTATTCTGAAATGGACCAATCTGCACAACGACTACTTTTACTGTCGCTACTTTCACTATATTTTGATGAGAATACTTTTCTACTTTCACTTGAGGAACATTTTGAATGCAGGACTTTTACTGTGACAGAGTATTCCTACACTCTGGTACTTCTACTTTTACTCAAGTACAAGATCTGAATACTTCTACTTTTACTCAAGTACAAGATCTGAGTACTTCTACTTTTACTCAAGTACAAGATCTGAATACTTCTACTTTTACTCAAGTACAAGATCTGAGTACTTCTACTTTTACTCAAGTACAAGATCTGAGTACTTCTACTTTTACTCAAGTACAAGATCTGAGTACTTCTACCTTTACTCAAGTACAAGATCTGAGTACTTATAATTTCACTACAAGATCTGAGTACTTGTACTTTTACTCAAGTACAAGATCTGAGTACTTATTCCACCTCTGGTAGCGTATTAGTCTGAATTGTAGCCACAAAATCACGCAGAGCTGCATAAAAATAGACTCACAATGGTAACAAGTGAAAAATAATATTTACAAATGTGTACAATTCAATTCAAAACCTTTATTTATCCAGGTAAAATCCCATTGAGATCAATGATCTCTTTTTCAAGGGAGACCTGAAATGATTTGTAGGTAATTTTGACTACTCAAGACACCTGACTTATACATCTTCAAAGGAAGACTGTGTTCATTCTACAATTACCTGGGATTAAAGCAACATGTAGTTTTACTTGTATAATACTTCAATTTTATATAAAAGACAGTTTGTTTTCATCTGTTTTCAAATAAACAAAGTATTGGCTTTCAGAATATTAAACTTGTTTCTGCAAATTCAGATGATAAATACAACTTTGAAGCTTCGGCATAATTACAAGCAGAGAACGGACTAATGTAACATCACAGCAAGCATAACAACAGCCGGTGTTTCTTATGAGTGTTTCCCCGACACACAAACGCAAAAATACACTAACACACTCGCGAGCTTCCCCCAGACCAGTAATACAAACGAAAATGTGTCTTCGGGTCAATGTGAATGATTTCGATAGAGCAAGTCACATTTGGTTTAGGCACGAAACATACTACCAGTAGAAATACATTGCTTTCAAAATCACTCTGTGTCGAATCAATAGATTATATTTCGTGACTATAACACGAAATGCGTGAGAGCTTCATCTTCTGAACACCACACGATGGCCACTGTAACGCACATATTAACATAGGTACGCTCCTCTGAAATGATCCCCTGCAATTATTATTATCCCTCAATCGAGTTCGCTATTCAGCTCGCTAACGTTAGCTTAAACAAACGTAACATGCCTAATCTAAAATGCTCTACGGCGTACCTTTCATGTGGCTCGTCAGCGCAGACTCTCGCATCGTTATTTTTGCAAACTTTGCAGGAGGCTACTTGTGGCCTTGACCCTCGTCTTAGCCATGGCTTGTATTTGTCTTCTGCTAGCCAACGCTCGTTGAAACTGCAACCTCCTGGCACACAGTCATCTATCACTCTCATCAGAATGCCCAGGTCACACGTAACACAAACACTTGCAGGTCGCGCGCATAGCACGGGAAGGTGCAGCGGAGCTGTTTTATGTAGAAGCGAAGCAATTCTTTTCTTTTAATCTAAAAAGCGAACTATTCAGTCAGACAGCAATTTATTGTAAAAGTAAAGCATTTACATTTCCAAGCACTTTATCTCAATTTCAAGCACCATTCCCAAAATTCAAGCACTTTCCCAACCTTGAAGACACCACGTACAATTTCAAGCCTTTTCAAGGATTTCAAGCACCCGTACGAACCCTGGTGATTGGATCAATCTGTCTATCACCTTCTATCATGGGCCACTTCTGATTGATTAACAATGGCTGGTACATGTGGAGCACAGCACTTCTGATTGGTGGTCACAAGAAGAAAAAAAAAAAATTGAAAAAAAAAGAAATCGCAGGCTTTGCGATTTCATAATCGCATCATCTCGAATCGCGATTTCGATTTAAAATCGATTAATCGTTCAGCCCTAGTGTGTGTGTGTATAATAATAAAGGATAATAAACACAGTAACTATTACTTAAAGTACACCAACAGATTTTAAAGGTTCTTCTGATTCTAAAAGTCAACAGTTTTGATCAAACACAAAAGGTCCCAACAAAACAAAGTGATTCGGAGACATTTGAAAGTAGTCTCTCTCTTCTAAGCATCTATCCCTGCCTCTTCATAGACGTGTGTGTGTGTGTGTGTGTGTGTGTGTGTGTGTGTGTGTGTGTGTGTGTGTGTGTGTGTGTGTGTGTGTGTGTGTGTGTGTGTGTGTGTGTGTGTGTGTGTGTGTGTGTGTGTGTGTGTGTGTGTGTGTGTGTGTGTGTGTGTGTGTGTGTGTGTGTGTGTGTGTGTGTGTGTGTGTGTGTGTGTGTGTGTGTGTGTGTGTGTGTGTGTGTGTGTGTGTGTGTGTGTGTGTGTGGTATCTGAGTCAGAGGAAAGTCAGCTGGCTTTTATTTAACCGTCTGAGCTTCATCTGTCTGCTTATTCCCCTGCGCATGCACAGACACACACACACACACTCTGAACACACACACTGTTGTGTTGTTTGTGTCTGGATTTCACCTCCAGACATTCCCAGGATTCCTGCAGTGTGTGTGTGTGTGTGTTTCCTCTCCTGAATAATGCACACTGTTTAAATCTTTCACCGTGTTACACTAAGGGCAGATTTCCAGCGGTATAGCTTTCACTCTGTTGAACCCATCTGTGTGTGTGTGGATTATTTATAGGTGTGTGTGTGGATTATTTAGAGGTGTGTGTTGCTGCTTCAGGTCTCTGAGTTCTGATGGTGAAACAGTTGGTATTTTATTTAGTTTGAGAGTTTTATACTTTTAGTTTGAGTTTTTCTGACATGTTTATTTAGTTGTTAGGAACAGGTTTAATGTGCATAAGTATTTAGCTCCTATATAATATATGCATCAATTACCATCATCTCTTAATTTGGTAATAAACTCTAGGCCCGTCTCACTTCTGGAAGGAACACTGTACATGATAGGCTAAGGAGCGGGACATCTCTAAGCGGCTGACCAATCACAACAGATGGCCTTGGTTTCAGACAGACGTGTTTGACTTGATGCTGCCTTCAGGGACCAACACAGAAGCACTGTCACACCTTTGATGCTACCTTCAGGGACCAACACAGAAGCACTGTCCCACTGTCCCAGCTACATGTCAGGTGTTTCTCAGCTAAATGACTCTCTCCTCTCTCCAGCGCTCCAATGCTACTGCGACCGCTGCTCGGCTAACTCCAGCTGCACGACGGACGGAGTGTGTTTCGTGGCGATCCGTAAGATTGGCAGTCGCCTGACGAGAGAACAGCGTCAGTGTGTTCACGAGAACGAGCTGATCCCCAGAGACAGACCCTTCATCTGTGCTCCGTCCGTGAAGCAGGAGACGGGGATCTATCCTGTGTGCTGCACCACGGACAACTGCAACAAGGAGCCAGACCTCAACATCATCCCAGGTACACACACACACACACACACACACACACACACACACACACACACACACACACACACACACACACACACACACACACACACACACACACACACACACACACACACACACACACACACACACACACACACACAGCAACAAGGAGCCAGACCTCAACATCATCCCAGGTACACACACACACACACACACACACACACACACACACACACACACACACACACACACACAGCAACAAGGAGCCATACCTCAACATTATCCCAGGTACACACACACACACACACACACACGCTCAAACAGGGTTAATGAGACACAGGTATTATGGGACAGTTTCTGTAAGTTAATATCCTCTCTCCCCCCCAGTCCCCACGGTGCGGACCCCCCCCCTCGGCCCTGTGGCCCTCGCTGCAGTGATAGCTGGCCCTGTGTGTGTCCTCTGCCTACTATTGGTCCTCGCCTTCTACGTCTGTCACAGCCACCGAGCAGCGGGGGCGGCGCACCGGCATCATCATCATCGTGTGTCCAACGAGGAAGACCCCCACATGGACCACCCCTTCATCACCGTGGGAACAACGCTCAGAGACCTCATCTACGACATGACCACCTCAGGGTCTGGATCAGGTGAGTGTGTGTGTGTGTGTGTGTGTGTTATTGTTAGCATCACAGTATGTTGTGCTCCATGGAAACGGTAATATAGATATTCTGTAATGAGCCTTAAATAGCTTGGTTTCACTTGACGTCACACCGCTGCGTTCCTTTGGCGCGAAATTCCATTGGAGGTCAGGAAGTAATTTTCTACAGAGGATCTAGCTGCTGTTACCATTGTGAAAATGCCGGTGTGTTGTGTAGTTTACGGTTGTTCCAATCGACCCGGCCGAGAGAAAAACAAGAGGTTTTACCGAGTGCCGAAGGTTGTCGTCCATAAAGCTGAGCAATTTAAGAAGCTAACCGAAGAACGCCGGAAAAAATGGCTTTCAAACCTACATCTGCGGTCGGGAGGAGCAGAGTCGTCTAATGCACGTGTCTGCAGCGACCACTTCATCAGAGGTATTGGCTAACTTGGTTTTTGTGGCTTTATGTATTATTGGGTTGTGGTTAAATGCTTATTTACTTAGTAATACTGATCATGTTTAAGTTACCTGTAGTCTAATATGGACTTTGTTGGGACTTTTTATGGTGCCCTAGCGCTTTGGGTGACGTTGAGTCGGTAGACTGGGCTCCCACTGTTAGCCTCGGTTACCACCGATTATATATACAGTCTATGCGAAACAACGTCGCCGACGCGGTAACCATAGTTCCTACATGTAATCATAACACACATACTACACATATATATATACACACACAGAACACTCACAGGCCAGTTAATGCTGAAGGCAAGGCGACAGCCGTAACACTGCCTTACATTAGCCCATGTAGCTAAAGTTAGCTAGCTAGATGTCTCCTAAAAATGCTACTTAGAGGTAAGAAGGTATAGGTAGTTAACACTCACCCTGGCAAAAACAAGGCGACATTTGTTTAATGCCTTTTTGGTGCCGAGGTCATTCACCCATCCACACACGAAGTAGTTGAAAGCTTCCAGGCTTTTATACGCTTTCATTTGGCTAGCCGTGTAGTAGGAGGTATGAAGGACGAGGTAGCTGGTGATATCCATCGCCTCGACAGCGGGCAAATCTGATAAATCACGAGAAAAGTCGCTCTTTTTCAGCTGATACGGATCGTATCCGATGTGTGCTGTGATTTTTTCACGATATCTGCGGCGTGCAGGTTCATTTAATTGTTTGACATAGTCGGTGTCCTCCATGATTCCTGCGTTGATGAATGATTGCGTTTTCACTTCCTGACCTCCACTTGAATTTCGCGCGTCGTAGAAGTCACGTGACTGAAACCAAGCTATTGACATATAAACAACATTTTACACGTGCAAAGCTAAGAGTCACACCGTCTGCTGTTAGCACAATGCTAACAGCAGTAGCATTCTTAATGTGTGTCAGAACAAGACGCACTGAACATTTAGTGAAGATATTCTGGACGCAGTTTAGAGCGACGTACAGCAGACATACCTCTGCATTAAGCCTTAAATGTATACATAAAAACTCTTTACCCTCACCTGAGAGAGGGGCTGCTACTACTCGACCTCTTTCTCCTTGAAGTCTTGTATTAAAGTCCACTTGCCTTCTCTTTGAAGGAATATTAAAAACAGAGTCAAGTGCCGCGTTCACACCAAGTACTTTGCCACACTTAGTGCCAGCACTTAGTACCCAGCACTTAGTACCCAGCACTTAGTGCCAGCACTTAGTACCCCATGGAACTAAGTACAGATCGCGGTCACACCGGAATAAGTCCCTGAGGGAGGGTTAGGAAAATGAAGCCGCTGACGTCACTTCTTTTCTGCTGCTTTGGGTTTACTAGCAGGCCGCAAACCACTTCAGGCGTATACTGCCACCCGGAGTCCCCGGCCGGAAGTCCCCGGAGTTGGGGAAGGCTTCAGTAGAAGCTGCTGGGACTCCCAGCAGCTTCTACTGAAGCCTTCCGAGTAAATCGCCAGAACGCCGACACCTCCTCATCTCCACCGCTCCCATGTTTTCTTTTGTGTTGCCATAACTTAGTCTCTCTGCGCTAATGCTAATGCGGGGATAATAAAATGGCGGCTTCACAAAACGTTTTTGGGAGTTTCACGGGGCGTGGTTTGCAATCCGCCCAGCCAATCAGACACAGGAACCTTTTCCTCCCACGAAGGTCCCTGCTCTCTAGCAGGGACGGAAAAGGGGGTGAAAAGGTTCTCATGAACTCATTTTGGTTTCGGATTCTTTTGGTGTGAACGCGACATATCGGAACTAAAGTGGGAAAAGTACTGCGGTGTGAACGCGCCTATTGGGGGTAAAAGTTCTCGGAACTAAGTTCTCTTTTTGGTGTGAACGCAACATTCCAGGCACTAACGGAACTAAACGGGAAAAGTAGTCCGGTGCGAACGCGCCTATTGAGAGCGCCGGCACTTCAGAGAGTCCTCATGATGATGAAGAGTCTGAAATATTAAGGTCTGAGATAATGAGATGATTTAGTACCTGGAAGCATCCTCCTGTTATTGTGTGTTTCTTTGGGGTCAGATCCTGTTACTCTGAGGGTCTAAAGCTCTGAGAACATCTATTAATAATAAATATATAAACACCGATTCTTCACCTGGGTTATAGATGAAGATTTCAGATTGTATTTACATTAAATTCAGTTCATGCAGACTTTTCTACATTTGGAAACCCATATTCTCTGTGGAGGTATGTTGAAACAAATAAAGAAGGAAGAAGAAGGCGATGTGTTATCGTGATATTTCTGATACATTTTAACGTATATGTTTGTGTTTCGCTGACATTTAAAGGTCACCTCGTCTCGTGCAGATAAAATACTTTTAAAACGGAAAGAGACACTGAGAGAACAACAGGAAGCCTTAACTTATGATCACACACACACACACACACACACACACACACACACACACACACACAGTCAGCAGAGTGATCTCACACACACACACACACACACACACACACACACACACACACACACACACACACACACACTGCTGGCAGCCTCCGCTCTTCATGCAGTCATGAATGAGCTCCTCTCTGAGAGACTGGCACCTCGACTCTCCAGCAGAGACTTGGACTCAGTTCCTCCATGTTTACACATATTGGTGTGTGTGTGTGATCACTCTGCTGACTCAGTGTGTGTGTGTGTGATCACTCTGCTGACTCAGTGTGTGTGTGTGTGTGTGTGTGTGTGTGTGTGTGTGTGTGTGTGTGTGTGTGTGTGTGTGTGTGTGTGTGTGTGTGTGTGTGTGTGTGTGTGTGTGTGTGTGTGTGTGTGTGTGTGTGTGTGTGTGTGTGTGTGTGTGTGTGTGTGTGTGTGTGTGTGTGTGTGTGTGTGTGTGTGTGTGTGTGTGTGTGTGTGTGTGTGTGTGTGTGTGTGTGTGTGTGTGTGTGTGTGTGTGTGTGTGTGTGTGTGTGTGTGTGTGTGTGTGTGTGTGTGTGTGTGTGTGTGTGTGTGTGTTCGTTCAACATTTATCTTTTAAAGGTCTATACATGATTTTCTCTAAATGTGCTTTCCTCTCGGAGCAGAACACTTTCTCTGTAATGAATCATGTGTGACTTTATGAGTCTCTGGATCAATCCGCTCCTCTCTGTCTGAACGCTCTAGTTCCTGCAGGAAGTGATCGATATGCAAACGGGAAGTCTGCTGTGACCTATAGGGTAGAAATATATTGAAATCTCCTCGTCCTTCTCGCTGCACCAGCTGGCTTTTGACTGATCATTTATTAAAAGTATTTCTGGTGACTCTGACTCTGTAATCCTCTCAGATATGTTTCTGCTCTGTTCCCTTCATCAGTGCAGACTCCAGCTCTCTGTGTTGTACGGTCGATCTCTGCGTGTACAAACTCATCTGTAATGAAGTATTTCTGGTGACTCTGACCCCTGTGTGTGTGTGTGTGTGTGTGTGTGTCTGTGTGTGTGTGTGTGTGTGTGTGTGTGTGCAGGTCTGCCCCTGCTGGTGCAGAGGACGATCGCCCGCACCATCATCCTGCAGGAGAGCATCGGGAAGGGGAGGTTTGGGGAGGTGTGGCGGGGGAAGTGGAGAGGAGAGGAGGTGGCTGTGAAGATATTCTCCTCCAGAGAAGAGAGGTCCTGGTTCAGAGAGGCAGAGATCTACCAGACCGTCATGCTGCGGCACGAGAACATCCTGGGGTTCATCGCTGCTGACAACAAAGGTGAGAGGAGGAGGGGAGGAGGAGGAGGGGAGAGAGGAGGAGAGGAGAGGAGGAGAGGGGAGGGGAGGGGAGAGGAGAGGAGAGGAGAGGAAGAGAAGAGGAGAGGGAGAGGAGGAGAGGAGGGGGGAGAGGAGAGGAGGAGGAGGAGGAGGGGGGGAGAGGAGGAGGAGAGGAAGAGGAGAGGAGAAAGAGGAAGAGAGGAGGAGGAGAGGGAGAGGAGAAAGAGGAGAGGAGAGGAGGAGGAGGAAGAGGGAGAGATTCAAGTCTCCATGAACATCTGAAGCCCTCCTCCAGCAGAGCATCAGGACAGAGAGTCAAACAGTTCAAGAAGAATCTAGATTCAAGTACAAGATTAAAGATATGATCATTAATATAATACAGACGGGAAGGAGAGTTCATTTAAACTCGTTAGGGATTAAAACACAGACTGTAGACGTGAGGGGGGGAAGAGTTCACTGTGGAGGACACACACTCACACAGATACACACACACAGATAGCAGAGCTGTGTGTGTGTGTGTGTGTGTGTGTGTGTGTGTGTGTGTGTGTGTGTGTGTGTGTGTGTGTGTGTGTGTGTGTGTGTGTGTGTGTGTGTGTGTGTGTGTGTGTGTGTGTGTGTGTGTGTGTGTGTGTGTGTGTGTGTGTGTGTGTGTGTGTGTGTGTGTGTGTGTGTGTGTGTGTGTGTGTGTGTGTGTGTGTGTGTGTGTGTGTGTGTGTGATGTAGAGATTAGAGGAACCTAAATGCATGACAGAGCCCGTTGTGGGTGGCTTGCTGTGTTTTCTCCAGTCCTTTCTGACCCTAATGAATGATAATGTGTACAAAAGCCATACACAGTAGCTATATCAAAGTAAATAAACATGAGACCCCTCCTCCTGCAGATAACGGCACGTGGACCCAGCTCTGGTTGGTGTCAGATTACCACGAGCACGGCTCTCTGTTCGACTATCTGAACCGCTACACCGTCACTGTGGAGGGGATGATCAAACTGTCTCTGTCCACCGCCAGCGGACTGGCTCACCTGCACATGGAGATCGTGGGGACGCAAGGTGAGACACACAAACACACACACACACACACACCCACGCACACACACCCCCACACACTGACACACCCACACACACACACACCCACACCCCCCCCCCCACACACACACACACGGTGTGGAATGGAATGGGAACTGTGGGACTCGTTAGCAGCCGCAGACTTGCTGGTGCTCGTGCTCTTTCTGTATATTCTGCATATTTCTGCACGATGCTACGTCCACAGCTCCTCCTCTCTGACGTCCTGCTCACATATTAAAGTCGTGCATGCCCAGATCTGTTTCCAAACGTGTCCTTGGTCTTCAGGGAAGCCGGCCATCGCCCACAGAGACCTGAAGTCTAAGAACATCCTGGTGAAGAAGAACGGGACGTGTTGCATCGCTGACCTCGGCCTCGCTGTGAGACACGACTCGGCCACCGACACCATCGACATCGCTCCCAACCACCGGGTGGGGACCAAGAGGTGGGTCTGCAATACCTTCTGTTTCCTGTGTTTCTATATCCTCTGTTCTCTTTAAAGGCTAGCGTTGTGACTACCTGATTTGCACCGTGCGCGAGTTGGTCCTCCATATTGGACCGCTACGTACAGCAACCCAAGTGGGACATTTGACACAGCGGTGTTTCGCAAAGACGGGCAAAAAAACCCGACCACATTAATCTGAGAAAGATGAGTTATCGTTATTACTACGTAAATCCTTTCAGTGGGTTGAGAACATTCTTAGAATCAGAAATGGATTGTTTGACAGATATCACACTGGAAGAATAAGAAACTGTAAATATGTGCAATCATTTATGGCATTAATCAATTCAATATCTAACTCTTAACTGTGAATGGGTTTCATTTATTTAACATTAGAAATGTTTCAGCCAAACCTTTTCTGTTGAGAGTTTTGGAAAAGGGAAATTACTTTCCATAAAAAAACTTGATTCAAGAACAAAACTCTGTTATTAGATCAGAACGGACGTCAAATGTCCCTCTTGCTGTACGTAGCGGTCCAATGTGAGACTCGGTGAACATGCAGTGAAACCCGGGCAGGCGTATTCCCCCCCCCCCCCTCTCTAAAGACACCGTGCATCTTTCACAACTCGCACACAGGAGAACACAGAAAGATAAACACTGCACGATCTTCTTGTTTTTTTACTTTACAGAAGCACTAAGCCTTTTTAAATCTCTTTGTATTTCCTCTACCCAACCCTTTCAAAGCCTGACCCTCCTGCAGACAGGTCCTTCACAAAGGAATACAAACCGCTCTGTAAGGTTATGCTTTATCATGTCCCTCATGAGCTTCCGTAGTTCTGCTTTCACTGAAGCTCTCCAAGCAGAGGAATGAGTGCGTGACTCCTGAAGAGAAACCAATACATGTGTTCTTTCTCTGCTTTGATTCTAACTCCAACAGAAAGGCTTCGGTTCCTTCCTCTGAAAGAGAACTCATCCTTTAGAAGTAAACTATTTACCGCTTTCAGTTCTCTCTTTGTTTCTTTAACGGCTCCTTCTCAAGGTTCAACAACAAACCCCTTCAGCAGAGGCCTTGGTCTCATGGATCTCAGATGATCACAAAGAGAACTCATAAAAATAACTGATTTATTTCTATATATTATATATATAATATCTCCGTGTGTCCCCCCCCCCCCCCCCCCCCCCACAGGTACATGTCTCCATGCGTTATCGCTATCTTATCTCTGATTCCACTCTATATTATATATAATGTCTCCATGTCGTGTCCCCCCCTCCCCTCCTCCCCTCCCCTCCCCCCCTCAGGTACATGGCTCCGGAGGTTTTGGACGATTCTATAAACATGAAACACTTTGAGTCCTTTAAGCGAGCCGATATCTACGCCATGGGGCTGGTGTTCTGGGAGATCGCCAGCCGCTGCTCCATGGGGGGTAAGAGCCTCTCTCTCACACACACACACACACACACACACACACACACACACACACACACACACACAAATGATCTAACGTGTATCATTTCCTCTCTCCAGGCATTCACGAGGACTACCAGCTGCCGTACTACGACCTGGTGCAGTCGGACCCGTCTGTGGAGGAGATGAGGAAGGTGGTGTGTGAGCAGAAACTCAGACCCAACATCCCCAACCGCTGGCAGAGCTGCGAGGTACACACACACACACACACACACACACACACACACACACACACACACACACACACACACACACTCAGACCACAACAGTCCCTGGAGAGGAAGCAAACACTCAAACAAGAGTGTGTGTGCAATGCAGTTTCAGGTTTCACTTTGACTGCATTGCACACGCACTCTCACACACACACACACACAAACACACACACACACACACACACACACACACACACCTTGTGGTCTGTGTGTGTCTGTGTGTGTGTACAGTCCAGGGAGTCGTTAACGTTTTATTCAATTTGATTCTGGTAGATCCAATCAGCTGCTCTCTTTGAAGCAGATCCTTTCACTCTGTTTAATATAACCCCTGCTTCACACACACCACAGAGACACGGGAGAAAGGACTATAACCCATGCTTCACACACACCACAGAGACACGGGAGAAAGGACTATAACCCCTGCTTCACACACACCACAGAGACACGGGAGAAAGGATATAACCCATGCTTCACATACACCACAGAGACACGGGAGAAAGGACTATAACCCATGCTTCACACACACCACAGAGACACGGGAGAAAGGATATAACCCATGCTTCACACACACCACAGAGACACGGGAGAAAGGACTATAACCCCTGCTTCACACACACCACAGAGACACGGGAGAAAGGACTATAACCCCTGCTTCACACACACCACAGAGACACGGGAGAAAGGACTATAACCCATGCTTCACACACACCACAGAGACACGGGAGAAAGGACTATAACCCATGTTTCACAGAGACACGGGAGAAAGGACTATAACCCATGCTTCACACACACCACAGAGACACGGGAGAAAGGACTATAACCCATGCTTCACACACACCACGGAGACACGGGAGAAAGGACTATAACCCATGCTTCACACACACCACGGAGACACGGGAGAAAGGACTATAACCCATGCTTCACACACACCACGGAGACACGGGAGAAAGGACTATAACCCATGCTTCACACACACCACGGAGACACGGGAGAAAGGACTATAACCCATGCTTCACACACACCACGGAGACACGGGAGAAAGGACTATAACCCATGCTTCACACACACCACGGAGACACGGGAGAAAGGACTATAACCCATGCTTCACACACACCACGGAGACACGGGAGAAAGGACTATAACCCATGCTTCACACACACCACAGAGACACGGGAGAAAGGACTATAACCCATGCTTCACACACACCACAGAGACACGGGAGAAAGGACTATAACCCATGCTTCACACACACCACAGAGACACGGGAGAAAGGACTATAACCCATGTTTCACAGAGACACGGGAGAAAGGACTATAACCCATGCTTCACACACACCACAGAGACACGGGAGAAAGGACTATAACCCATGCTTCACACACACCACGGAGACACGGGAGAAAGGACTATAACCCATGCTTCACACACACCACGGAGACACGGGAGAAAGGACTATAACCCATGCTTCACACACACCACAGAGACACGGGAGAAAGGAATATAACTAGGGATGTCCCGATCAAATTTTTTTGCTCCCGATCCGATTCCGATCATTTGATTTTGACAATCTGCCGATACCGATTTTTCCCGATCTTTATGCAATGCATTAAGAGAAAAAAAAGGTAACAGATAACGGCTGGTCATCCAACGCGATGAGTTCAGCTATCTTGGCTGTTATTTGTTTGGCCTTTTCACTGTTCTGGGGCAGTTTCTCTTTCCTTTTAAAAGTCTCTGAAAGTGTCGGTTGTTTCAGTGCCGTTACCTGAGTGGCCGCTGTGTACTCGTCCTGTTGTTGTTGGTGTTTGTTTCTCAGGTGGCGTATTAGATTGGTCGTGTTGAACGTAGCGCTGTTCTTTCCACCACGCGGAACCTCCGCCTTGCAAACATTGCATCTGGCTGTTACACTGCCTTCGCTTTCAATTTTATAATACTTCCAAACTCCTGACATTTTCTCTGTCCCGAGTCCCGAGTCACCAGCTGAACGTAGCCTCTCGTTAGCTTACTGCTAGACACTGCGCGCCCACTCTGTTGCCAGCTTTGAGAGAAATAAGCAACCAGGTCTGAAAACAAGCCCAAAAGAAGCAACACATACATGATGTTGTGTCATTTCAAACCAAAACTAAGGCCTCAGGATGACTTTAAGACGTGAACATGGTCATTTTTGTTTTGTAACATTAAATAAAAAATAAAAATAAATATTAAAAAAAAATAATAATTAAATCCCGATCCCCGATTTTTTTTCTCCCGATCTTTTGAAAATCACGTGATCGGCTCCGATCCCCGATCACGTGATCGGGTCGGGACATCTCTAACTATAACCCATGCTTCACACACACCACAGAGACACGGGAGAAAGGACTATAACCCATGCTTCACACACACACCACAGAGACACGGGAGAAAGGACTATAACCCATGCTTCACACACACCACAGAGACACGGGAGAAAGGACTATAACCCATGCTTCACACACACCACAGAGACACGGGAGAAAGGACTATAACCCATGCTTCACACACACCACGGAGACACGGGAGAAAGGACTATAACCCATGCTTCACACACACCACAGAGATACGGGAGAAAGGACTATAACCCATGCTTCACACACACCACGGAGACACGGGAGAAAGGACTATAACCCATGCTTCACACACACCACAGAGACACGGGAGAAAGGACTATAACCCATGCTTCACACACACCACAGAGACATGGGAGAAAGGACTATAACCCATGCTTCACACACACCACAGAGACACGGGAGAAAGGACTATAACCCATGCTTCACACACACCACAGAGACACGGGAGAAAGGACTATAACCCATGCTTCACACACACCACAGAGACACGGGAGAAAGGATAACACAGATTAGTAAAACCGTTATGATACACGCTCCTTTGATTCAGCATTTTGCTAAATATTACTTTCACTCTCTGCTCACAGATTAAATGTGAATTCCTCCGATCCACTCTTTAGGGTCTAAAGTGATTAAAAACCATTGAAGCCCCTCCCACAGAGGTGTGGACTCGAGTCACATGACTTGGACTCGAGTGACCAATTTGATGACTTGAGACTCGACTTGGACTTGAACACCAATGACTCGGGACTTGACTTGGACTTGAGCCTTCTGACTTGAGGTGACTTGATACTTTAATTCAGAGGTCTCCAACACGCCGATCACGAGCTGCCGCTAGAAGAGCAGCCTCCCGTCGGAGAGAGCAGAATCTCCAGCCGCTCCTACTCTTGCTGAGAATCCTTGCAGGCAGGGGCGGGGCTTTATTTACCTGGGCCACCATGCAGCCAATCATATGTGAGGACACACTATGTGAAAGAAGGGTGGGGGGCACAGCAGGTGTAGTGGTATAGGCCAGCTGCACAGAGCGACGGATTTAAATGCAAGCGCGTCTGAAAAAGTCAAGAAATGACCGAAAACCGAAAAAATAAGCAGCGTCTGGCTGCTTTTCAGTGATATTGGAGAAAGCAAAGCTGAGTGCAGGATTTGTAAAATGAAAATAACCTTTTTTGGTAACCACTCAGGATTTACTGTCAGAGTTGGGAGAAGTTCAGATCTTGTACTTGAGTAAAAGTACCAGAGTGTAGGAATACTCGGTTACGATAAAAAGTAAAAGTACAAAAGTATTAGCATCAAAATATAGTTAAAGTACCACCTGCAGAGGGATCTAGATGCAGGTGTTCCCCATAGAGACGCCTGGCTGCACATTATCCCTTGCATAGAGATAGATTGTGGGTCCCTTACAACATGTTGTACACAGTGGAAATAAACATTCTGGTTACCTCAACATCAGGGATCTTATCCATTAAACTCCTTCTGAATCAAACCGTCACGGTAGCCTTACCTTACTGATCCCTCTTAAAATAGAAAAAAACACGTTACTTTACCAGCAGAGAGAAAATGGATTATTAAATTATTAATGTGACTAATAAAGAGAAGTTTGATTATTAAGTATTATTCTGTTGATCGATGTCATTACATTTGGTGAAAAGCACATAATGACTTGTTTATGACTCGTTTTGTCAAAGTTTAGGACTTGGACTGGACTTGAACTCACAAAACAATGACTTGGCCCATAAGTGTTGCAGAGGTTTTAATCTGTGATGGTTTTAAATCAGGGTTAGAGGAAATGATTTGTGTCTGAAAGCATTTAAAGAGGAGGCTCTGCTGCTGAAATGACGGTGGAAGAAGTCAGACACAGACATGTTGACACACACACACTCTGCAGACTCACACACACACACTGCAGACTCACACACACACACACACACACACTCGCAGACTCACACACACACACACACACACACACACACACACACACACACTCTGCAGACTCACACACACACACACTCTGCAGACTCACACACACACACACTCTGCAGACTCACACACACACACACTCGCAGACTCTCCCCTGTTTACACATGATTTCCCTGGAAATGAGGCGAGAGTTTTCTACAGAAACGTCACTGATATTACATTTAGGAAATGATGGAGTGAGAGTTACTGGAAAATGACAGATTGATATGAACTGTTTCAGGGTTAGCTCCAGCTGTGATGAACACATTATGCATCAATAACCCTAACCCACGAGTATAGAGAGAGAGGACGTGTTGGCCGTTAGTTTCCAGACTGGTTTCATACGTATCTAATCAGGACTAAAACCACCAGACTCAGTTTCATCCCACAGGCCTCAAGGCTATCAACGCCTGAACATCCATCACGTTCTCTGTTTGCAACTCACAGTTTATGTATCTAATATATCATATTCCAATGACTTATAGCCTCTTCTTGCTATTTGTGTTTACTTGCACTATTTTATCTGTTTTATTGTGTTGCACTGATGTTCCTGTACACCGTAGCTGCGGAGCAAATGACATTAACAGCCTTGAATATCTATATAATATAATCTTTATTAACTCTTTCCTCTCTCAGGCGCTGAGGGTGATGGCGAAGATCATGAGGGAGTGTTGGTACGCTAACAGCGCCGCGAGGCTAACGGCCCTGCGCATCAAGAAGACCCTCTCTCAGCTCAGCCAATCAGAGGGCATCAAGATGTAGACACACAACCACACACACACAGACTGGCATCCATATCATTAGCATTAGTACCCTCCTCTGAAGGGAAGACGTTTCCCCATCTCTGCTTTTTATTCACACTCACTGAAGAAGCTGTGTGTGTGTGTGTGTGTGTGTGTGTGTGTGTTCTGCACACATGGATGGATCTAACGGAGGCATTAAAGAGGCTCATCTTCCTCACATGAAGGTCCCTCATCACACAGCAGGAGTTCGGGGTCTCCTCCTCCTCTTCAGCAGGGCTGCAAGCTGTAAATCTGTCAGGGATACAAATCTGAAAGAGAAGATATCAGGGGTTCATGTCTGAATCTGAAAGTACTGATGCACAGTTTACTGGATGTACCTATAAAGTGTTCTCGGATCATTATCAGGTCCCCATTTCAATTTAACAAGTTCTAGTCTTTCAAATTAATACTTTACATTTCACTAACGCACATTTAGTTCAACATGCTTTGTGCAGGAGATTTATTTTTCTATTCCCCTAAAGCCATTAGCTGTTACACACCGAACGGGTGATGATTAAATGTAAATGTATAACCCTCGTCTGAACCCTAGATTCCACCGGGTCCGTCTGCGCCGCGGTCCGTCTGCGCCGCGGCGTTCACAGCCACTCTGTCAATGGGTGCTATTCCACCAGACGCGCCGTGTTACGGCTAGAAGCGTCTCAGAAGCGTCTCGGCGCTGGCTCCGCTAAAAATAGGCGGCTGGTCTATTTTCGACGCGCCGGTCAGGAAGTGGACCGGTCAGAGCATCCGGCCCATCCCCCAAATAAACTCATTTTGCAGACCCTATCCCTCCGTAGTCTTTCAAGTAGGAGGAGACATGCCAGCGTTCTCCTCCGGTTTACAGGCACTGTGTCAATTATATATTTATAATAATTATGATGAATGCATTTTTTTACCACTGAAATACAGCAACACATCTTTGATTCATGTCGTTTATAACGGGGATATTACAGTTATTATTAACTCTGTCTACAAAGTAGCCTGTCCAGGAAATATGCCCAAATCAACAAAAACTGCGAGCCGGCAGGCAAGACGCTCCGCTTCTGAAACGCGGATGACGCCGGTTGGTATGACGCCGGAGGAGTTCGGAACAAAACGCGGCGCAGACGCAGCCATAACGCGGCGCAGACGCAGCCGTAACGCGGCGCAGACGCAGCCGTAACGCGGCGCAGACGCAGCCGGTGGAATCCCGGGGGGAGGCTTTTATTGTGACGAGTGGATCTGGCATCTGCCTTCTGTCAAAGTGTCCCGTCTTCGTCTTGACGACAAAGCGTTTATATTGTTGTTTTATATAAATAAGCACAACATACTGTAATTGGTTGTAATGGTGCAAAAGGTCAAAAAAAATACCATGTTACGTTTATTTTTTGGTGGAAAATAGCATTATTTGCAACGACAAAAACATCAGTTTGAAAAATGATATTAATGCAGGGATAACACTAAAAGAAGCCCCTGTTGTTTAAAGAGTTTAAGATGATGACACAGATGGATAGTCTACAGTTTGCAGCTGTTGGCATCTAAAAGCAGCAGTTAGCTACAGTTAGCATCTGTTAATAGCTGTTAGCATCTAAAGGCAGCCGTTAACAGCAGTTTACAGTTAGCAGCAGTTAGCATCTGTTTAGCAGCAGTTAGCATCTGTTTAGCAGCCGTTAGCCGTTAGCAGCAGTTGTTAGCCGTTAGCATCAGTTTGCAGCCCTGCTCTGAGTGTCAGTAGCACAGTGAGCTGCAGGTTTCCTCACCATCATCATCATCATCTTTGTTTTCCACGCAGGGAGGCGGACAGCTCAGTTTAATTTATTGAGTCATTTTTTAAGGTTTTCTTTTTTAGCAACAGGAAGTGGACACGATGACCTCCTTCATTCTGGGCAACATGCTGCTACATATGCAAAATCTTCAGAAACAGAGACTGTGCTCTCAGCTGCCGCCATGCCTTACACCGTGCTTTAATACAACCTCATGTGCACGCTGATCTGCGCACGTGGACTTCAACACACACCCTCACGTGCACACTGATCTGTGCACGTGAACTATGCACCCCCCCCCCCCCCCCCCCCTCTGGTGCCATAAATCCAACTCAGCTCCTCCACAAACAGGACATTTCAGTGTTTGGTTCTTCTCTGAGAGCACATCCATCTAAATATAGCAAACGGAGATTTACTAAGCCATAGATTTTCCAGGTTGTTTATTGTTTTATTATTTTTTCCGTGGCGAGGTCTTTTTCTACTAGAATGTAAAAAACCACCAGATTTAAAAAGGACGTTTCAGCCGAGCCTTAAGGGACCAACACATAAGAGACAGCTCTTATCATTTTCTGTTTTTTATGAAAAAAGATATCTATATATATATATATAATTACTATGATAAAGGTAGTGTCATTATTCTATCTAACGGACAAAAGTATGTAGCACCTGATTTAGTTTCAAGTGTTGGACAGACTGCTGCTCTTCATCCTATTGGTCAGATATCAGAGTTCAGCAATAAGTGCACTTCTGAACCTGCAGTCTGTCTTCTTTCTTTATAACGTGTTGATGTGCTGCTACGTGTTGGATGTAAATACCTTCAGATCGCCTGAGTCTGATCTCTGTGCCATGTCAATACGACACACACCTTTCAGAAGAGTGAGATATCAAAAACCTTTAGAGGGTGAAGTGCTGCAGGAGGATCTGAACTAGCGCTCAGCTGATTACACCTCCTCCTAACGAGACAACAACTCAATATCATTTCAGCCTTTCTACGTAAACTGGACCTAATCTGCAGCAAGCGGATCATCCTGGCTCCATTCCTGCAACCCTTAGATTAGTTTATCCACTTCCAACGTACGCTGGCGTCCCGGAGTGACCTTCCCCTGCAGGGATTTGAAGCTGAGACACCTATATATCTGCAGACGGGAGAGGTTTCTTTAACCATTTGTCCACTCCCAACCTGATCCCATGTCCCCAGATGTCCCAACCTGATCCCATGTCCCCAGATGTCCCAACCTGATCCCATGTCTCCAGATGTCCCCAGATGTCCCAACCTGATCCCATGTCCCCAGATGTCCCAACCTGATCCCATGTCCCCAGATGTCCTACAGTTTCTATCTTCCCTGCAGTCATTAAATAACTAGGACAGCTACTCATTTACTGAAGGAGAAATCACAACAGTGGTAAAAAAGAAATGCTCGCCTTGTTTCTTTCCACTTAAGACCTATTTTTATAAATCCAACGAGGCGTCCTAAAGTTTCCTTTTCCCTGCAGTAATATTCCCAACCATCTCTTCCCTCTCCGTCTATTAGGAAGAGGTGTATTTCTAAAGAAGTGCATCAACACATGGACCCTGCAGCTTCTCAAAGTGTACAAAATGTGTAAAGTCACATATCCGCCATCAGGAGATGTCCGTGGTTCCTCGGCAGACGTTGGTCATAAGCAGAAGAAATCTTTCATATGTAAAAAAGGTCAGAACATTACTGTAAATATCTGGAGGACGACAGAAGAAGTGGATTTCGCTGCTATATTGAATACAAAAAGGGTCTCTGCTGATTTCATGTTTAAAGTGTCTGGACTGGAGACCGTCATGTGTTACAGATCCATATAAAGTCATTCTCTGGGACATCAGCAACAACAAAGCTCACCTCGGGTACGAGACCTTCATCTGTCTTAAAGTCACCAGCAGCCTTCTTTCTTTCTAGCGGGATGACTTTCTGTACAGATCCTTCTTTTCTCTCCCCGCTCATTCCACGTTAGCAGGTGTTTCTCCGAGCTACAGCGCTGCAGCCGGCCTCAAAAACACAAACAGCCGCTCACCTGGAGCAGGTAAAGACAGGACACCTGAAAGTATCTGAGGATCGAGCACAGAGGGGGAACAGAGCACACTTTGTAGTCAGTTTCAGAGGGAGGTCTTTGGCACACTCTGCATCAACGTGCAGCTAGTTCTCAAACTGCTTGAATTTGAAGGATTTTGGCCTCAACTAGAGTTTAAATCTGACGACTAAGAACTCCTGATGAGTGGAGAACGATTCGACTAGAGTTTAAATCTGAAGACTAAGAACTCCTGATGAGTGGAGAACGATTCGACTAGAGTTTAAATCTGAAGACTAAGAACTCCTGATGAGTGGAGAACGATTCGACTAGAGTTTAAATCTGAAGACTAAGAACTCCTGATGAGTGGAGAACGATTCGACTAGAGTTTAAATCTGAAGACTAAGAACTCCTGATGAGTGGAGAACGATTCGACTAGAGTTTAAATCTGAAGACTAAGAACTCCTGATGAGTGGAGAACGATTCGACTAGAGTTTAAATCTGAAGACTAAGAACTCCTGATGAGTGGAGAACGATTCGACTAGAGTTTAAATCTGAAGACTAAGAACTCCTGATGAGTGGAGAACGATCAGGGGTTGATGCTTCTAAATCCTAAATGATTTGTCAAAGAAAGAAAAGCTGCATTTCTGACGGTGCAAAGTGTGCTCTGGTGCCCTGCATGCAGACTGCTGCTCGTCTGACTCGTTCTCCTGGGTTTCATCCTTACATGGAGTGTCTTTCAGTTTGTTAACGAGTTATTAAAGTACTTTGATGGAGGGCCTGAACGTGGAGGGTTTATCTCTATCTATGCCAGCAGCAGAATATTATCCTCACTCAGCTGTGAATGTACTCGTTATGCAAAGCTGCATCCAACACACCTATCTATGCGAGCAGATCCACACACTGTGAGGGGGGGAACCTCCGCCCAGCAGGGGGCCCTCCATCAGGTGACACACAGGAAGTGGGGTCAGCTGCAGCGTAGCATCAAAGCTTTATGTTTATTTGGTGCCTCTGCATGGCTGTCTGCTTCTAGCCGGCGTCCTGAGGAACAAAAGAGCCTAACATTAAAAAGGTCACAAATACCTCCGTAAAGACCGATGTGTTTTACCTCACTGTAAATATCTTCTTTTGTTTCAATGAAATGCTTAAACTCTGGAGTGTGTCGTGTTGTTAGCAGGTGTGTGTCACGCTTTAACACCGGCAGGCCGCGGGGATAGCGCCTTCAACGTGTCTTTTGTTTCATGAAAAAATACCAGAGGGAGGAGAAGGAGACGTGTTGACCCTCCACCCTCTGGTTTCTAAACATATAACCTTTTTATATAGTGTGTACAGACGGACGAGGTCATAGGAATAGAGGATTGACACGTATGTTAACTTCTAACATAGCTGGAGTAGAAAATGGTGTGAATAAAGAAACACGGTTTCACTACAACGCCTGTCTCTGTGTCTCTGTGTGTACATCTTAACGTAGAGGCTGCTCACACACACACACACACCTGCAGCTCCTAAAGCATCATCAGGCTGCAGCCATTGTGTATTTTATTTTGTGAAGCACTAAATGGTCTTAGAAACATCTGGACTCTTTGTTTGTAGATATCTACTAAACTAAAGCAAAGAGTGTAGGCCTGTTCTACTGAGTGATATATATTATACACACTGCTCTGCTTTCTGCACGGACCTCTCAGCTGTTCTCTCTGGAAACATCGCGTCACGATGAGAGCAGTTACTAAAATAATATCCAGGGGATGCATGCAGAGCTGTGATTGGCTGAGATCATTCCGGCCGTGCGTCACGACTCTTTGAAACATCTCTGTTCCCGGAAATGCATCCGTGGAGGAGCCATCAGTGTATCCTCGGTTAGAGCTCCTCCAGAGAGCCTCCTCGATGCTCTCTCCTCTCTCCTCGGTTATAGCTCCTCCTGAGAGCCTCCTCTCTCCTCGGTTATAGCTCCTCCAGAGAGCCTCCTCTCTCCTCGGTTATAGCTCCTCCAGAGAGCCTCCTCTCTCCTCTCTCCTCGGTTATAGCTCCTCCAGAGAGCCTCCTCTCTCCTCGGTTATAGCTCCTCCAGAGAGCCTCCTCTCTCCTCTCTCCTCGGTTATAGCTCCTCCAGAGAGCCTCCTCTCTCCTCTCTCCTCGGTTATAGCTCCTCCAGAGAGCCTCCTCTCTCCTCGGTTAGAGCTCCTCCAGAGAGCCTCCTCGATGCTCGATCCTCGGTCCTCGAAGTGCATTTAGAGAAATGAGATGTCCTTCAACATGGCGTGCTGAAATTAATTTCCGTGTCACTACCGGAGGAACGAGGAGTCGAGGAGGGGGATTTGATGAAATGAGACACAGCCCTGGACTCAGTTTCTACATAATTACACATTTTGGTGTTCGTGTGTCATGAATCACTGCAGCTCCCACACAGGCCTGTGTATATATATATGTATGTATGTATGTATATATATATATATATACATACACATGTATATATGTATACACGTGTATATATATACATGTATATATATATGCATATACATGTATATACGTATACATATATATTCCACCTGCAAAAAAATAAATATATGTATATATTTTTTAGCAGGTGGAATATATATGTATACGTATATACATGTATATGCATGTATATATATATACATGTATATACACTGAACAAAAATATAAACGCAACACTTTTGTTTTTGCTCCCATTTTTCATGAGATGAACTCAAAGATCTAAAACATTTTCTATAAACACAAAATAACCATTTCTCTCAAATATTGTTCACAAATCTGAAAGAATCTGTGATAGTGAGCACTTCTCCTTTGTCGAGATAATCCATCCCACCTCACAGGTGTGGCATATCAAGATGCTGATTAGACAGCATGATTATTGTACAGGTGTGCCTTAGGCTGGCCACAATAAAAGGCCACTCTGAAACGTGCATTTTTGCTTTATTGGGGGGGGTCTGGGGGGGTCCGAACACCAGGCAGTATCTGGTGTGCCTTAGGCTGGCCACAATAAAAGGCCACTCTGAAACGTGCAGTTTTGCTTTATTGGGGGGGTCTGGGGGGGTCCGAACACCAGGCAGTATCTGGTGTGCCTTAGGCTTGCCACAATAAAAGGCCACATTTTGTGTTTATAAAAAATGTTTTAGATCTTTGAGTTCATCTCATGAGAAATGGGAGCAAAAACAAAAGTGTTGCGTTTATATTTTTGTTCAGTGTATATACGTATGTATATATACGTATATATACATACGTATATATATACACGTATATATATATATATAATAATGCTGTCAAAATTATGGCGTTAACGGCGGTAATTAATTTTTTGAATTAATTGCGTTAAAATATTTAAAGCATTTAACGCATGTGCAGAATCGCCCGCCCCATACGTCCCACCAGTGGCAGCGCCAGGGTATGGCTGGGGTCGGCTACACCCATACCAAGAAATGGCTTAGCCCCACCATGAAAAATGATGTTAAAGTAAGCAAAATAAAGTCCGCCAACTCGCGCGGAGTAAATTGCACAGACAGCAGTTAGTAAGATTGATTTCAGTAGCCACTTGTCTGGAAATACCGAAGACTAGAAACGGTTTTGAAAACTTTTGTCACGTAGTGATCGTCTTCTCAATAGAACATCTTTGATAATGTCTTCTGGCCAATCAGAATCAAGATAACGGCGTGGTGTTGTTGCAGGAAGTCCCCACGGAGAATACTTTTGCTGTAGTACATCTCTATATACATCGATACAACATTACGTGTTGATAGAAATCAACACGTAATGAATTAAGACCCCACGGTTTGATGATTGATAGGTGTGTGGGCTGTCTTTCATGTTGACACGCAGAAAAATGTTATAATAAACATACTGTATGTTAAATGGATATATCCGCCTTCTTTCATTTATCTTTCCATTCCCACAACAATATACATAAAGAAATGGCATATTTTGGACATAGTTCGAATGGTGATTAATCTGATTAAATGTTTTAATCGTTTGACAGCCCTAATATATATGTATATACACGTATATATACGTGTATATATATATGTGTATATATATATATATACACATTAGGGCTGTAACGGTTCACAAACATTTCGGTTCGGTACGTACCTCGATTTTTGGGTCACGGTTCGGTTCGGTACGTTTTCGGTACAGCAGAAAAAATTCTCACAGAACATAAAATATATATATATATTTTTTAAATTATTATTAAACTGTGAACTCAAATAAATACAAAATATAATAAAATAAACATTAAGGTGCAGCATTTCGATGAACTGAAATCTGTGCTTGAACTGTACTGTAGTACTCTGTTCGTAATGTACTAGTACTCAGACCTAAGCAGCCGGCAGATTGACATTAGCCGGCAGATTGCTTCTCATTGTATTTTCAGTTTTTTTTTATTTTTTAAATGAACTTGTCCACATTGCTTGGCAAAAGGGCAGATCTGCTTGCACTAACAATGTCTCCTGCTGTGGAGAACACCCTCTCGCTAGGGACAGAGGTAGCAGATACAGCCAGGTAGCGCTTTGCCAACATGGCAACATGAGGATATTTGGCCTCATTGTTCTTCCACCATGCAAGTGAAGTGCTGTCCGCTGCCATGTATGAGGTAACCTCTCCCTTCACCAGCTGCAAAGTGGGCTTGTTTCTCTCCTCGGTGTTGAAGAGCTCACCAAACAGTTCTGCCATGGCTGACTTCCTGATGGGAGTAGGAGGAGGAGGAGGAGGAAGATTCTCCAGATTCCTCTGGGTCTGCTCTCCCTGCGGATGACATGGCTCCTGCTGTCTCTGTGGCCTCCCTCTGCAGAATTAAATGACAGAAATAATGTTATATTTTACATGAGAGTACTATTCACATTGTAACAGCTATAAAATGTTTCAAATTAAGCAAAAATTGAATTTATGCATAAGGAAATTAATTAATTGTATACCTGTTCTTCAATGGCCACAATCTCTGTAGTGAGACTGTTGTAGATGTGTTCACGGCAGGCATTATCCATATGAGAAAGGGTCTTGAACCTTGGATCTACAGCTGTGCATTTATGAAGAAAGTCCTGAAGAGCAGGGTCAGTGTATCTGTCCTTTTGGCTCCCTCTGATGGCAGCTTTGACTTCCTTCACAGTTGGACAGTCCTTCTCATTTGGTCCCATGAATTTAATCAGCATTGTTTTGAGAGGCAGGATCATTGAAACTGATGGAGTTGTTTCAGTGCACATCAGTGTTGTAATCGTTTTTAGGGGTTTAAGGACCTCAATTACATCCTCTGCCAGTCTCACATCCTGGTCACTCAATGTATTAATGTTTTTGTTTTTCTTGAGGGCCTTTTCTGTCAATGCTGAGTAAACAGCAGCTTGCTGCTCAAGAGACCGCTCCACCATGTCATAACTGGAGTTCCAGCGAGTGGGGACATCATGGATGAGTTTGTGTTTTGGCACATTGAGCATCTCCTGTTTGCACTGCAATATATGTGCAGCTGTTGTGCTACGGTGGAAGAAAGACACAACACTCCTGATTCTGCTTAGCAGCCTGGACACCTGGTTGATTCCTGTTGCTTTTTGTGCTGCTAAATTAATTGTGTGAGCAAAGCATCCAATTCGGGGGCCCAGTCCAGCTTCACTGATTGCATTGACAATGTTTCTAGCGTTATCTGTTGTGACTGGAATTGTGTTACCTGGCCTCTCCAACTTCCATTCTGACACTACTTCCTTCAGTACCTCTGCCAGATGTGTGCTTGTGTGCTGTTCGTAAAGGGGGCGAGTTTGCAGGACGTGGCTTTACATGTTCCAGTTGCAGTCGGGTGTAATGTAGTGCGCCGTTACAGTTAAATAACTCTCGGTGGCCCTAGATGTCCACCCATCGGTCGTTAGAGCAATAGAAGATGCCTTGGATAGGTCGTGTACAACTGTCGTTTTTACTTTATTGTAAAGTGCTGGTATCACTTCCTGGCTGAAGTGCGGACGAGAGGGAACCTGGTAACGAGGCTCGACCACTCTCAACATGTGTTTGAACCCTATATTCTCCACAACGGAATATGGTCGCATGTCCGCTGCTATGAAAACACCTATGGCGTTTGTGATAGCTGTGGCTCGGTCGGAACTTTTTACGAGTGGTGGAGGCTTAAATGATAGTGGGAGTTGGGTTTGCACTTCAGTAATTTTTCGTTTGGTACCGGTAATATTTACGTTCGGGTGATGCCTTTTCAGATGCGTGTGCATGTTTGTTGTATTGCCGGCTGCGTAACCAATGTGTGTCGAACAATGCCGACAAACAGCTTTAGTTCGGTCCACCTGTCTTTGTCCGTCATCGTTGTACGTAACTGCGAAACCATAATGTTCCCAAACCGGAGACTTCAATGATGGTGGAGGATTTTCGAGCTCAACTTTCCCTGCGTTCGCCATTTTGAGAGTTCCTCAAATTACTGACTAAATTTGAACGCATCCCTCTGACCAGCTCTCATAGCATGCCTCTCGTCCAATGAAATGACTTGCTTGCTCTATGACGCGTTGAACCCAATGTGAGCAAATTACTCTGAATGCTGCGCCGCAGCACTTGAGATTACTTCCAAAAAGTTGTTCACGTTCTCAATTTTTTACGTTTAACGTTATATTCGTTCGGTACACTTCGGTACACACGTGTACCGAACCGAAGGATTCGGTATGGGTACGTGTACCGTTACACCCCTAATATACATATATATATCGTATATATACAGTATGTGTGCTTTTATTTATTTATATATTCTGTGCAGGGCGTGTCGTCGATGCTGCAGAGGCCGGCAGATTTCCCTGGAGAGAGAAACTGCTACACACACACACTGTAGACACACACACACACTGTAGACACACACACACATACACTGTAGACACGCACACACACACACACAACCCTTCAGGTTATTTCACATGCGCTTCTTGTCTTCTCCTCAGGCTGAGATTTCACCGTAAGTGTTTACATTCCCTAAATGACTTACACATATTAAACGTCTTTTTACATGTGATTACTTTGTTTTGAAAGTTTGTAGATGCTTTTATTCGTGATGTTTTTAGTTCAGAGGTTAAGGTCGATCCCCCATAGGGGAAGGGGGAGGTGGGCGGGGCTAGTGAAGGCAACCAGATGGGAAAACACACCCTTTTGAGAAGGTCTCCTCACACATCCAGAGTTCTCCAGCTTTTGCTATTCATTTCTTCATGGAGGGCCTCGGGTCGCTGCAGACAGTCCCCTCCAAGAAAGTGAGCAAAGGCGTCAGAGGTTCGTTTCCTCATATGGACCCAGTTCCCAGTTCTCTTGTTCTGTGAGCAAGGTGACATTATTATTATGTTAATATTGTGATGTACAGTGACGTGCAGTCAGGGGAGGCAGAGCCTCACCTGTCATACTCCAATGTAACGGAAAAACAACTAAAGAAAGACTAAATAGTAATAATAATAAAATGTCTCCACTGATCTGTGTTGTAAGTGTGATTTCTGTTTGATTCCAATCGCTTTTTATAGTCAAAATCAGCAAATTGGCCGAGCTCCGCTACAACTACGGGTAGCGATGAGAAGTGAGGCAGGGACGAGCTCTGCCTCTCGTAAGCCCACAGTAACTGGCTGGAGCGCGGGCACTAATTTAGCGCGGGCACTTATTTTGTGAGCGCGCTCCAGCCAGTTACTGTGGGGTGAGGTGAGGCACAGATGAGCTCTGCCTCACCTCAGAATGCGTCACCCCACAGAAACTGGCTGGAAAGCGGGCCCTAAGCGCATGCCTGCACCATCTCACTGTATGTCACCAATGTAATGTTTGTAGATCCCTTTATTACATTTATCCTCGCCATCCATAGTCTCTAAAGAACTTATTTCACGTATATATGATATTTAGGCTCGCTGGTCTCATCATACAACGGCAATGAAAAAAGCACCAGGGGAGGCAGCCATAACCTCTGCCGCACTGAAGGGGTGAGCCCACAGGTTCTTGTTGCTACTGTTATTCTACGCAGAGACGGTAGAGGAAAACAACAAACTAGACTTTTGAAACTAGAGGAAGATAAGGAGGACTTTTACAAAACAGTAATGGAGATTGTTGTCCAGAAGGAAAGCATGGACTTCATCTTCAAGTCAAGGTAAGACCACCATTGTAATGAAAATGGGATCTTACTAAGAAAGAACAATCCAATATTTAGATTTTATCCTTTTGTTGAACGGTCTGTTTAAAATGAATCGAAGCATCAGACTAAAAAAGCTTTTGAAAATAACAGAACATTTCGATTAAGGTCAAAATATAATATTTGTAAATCTGACTCTGAGAGAGTCCGTGCCTCAGCAGCCACGAACCTCTCCGCACGTCACTGGTGAGTCCGTGCCTCAGCAGCCACGAACCTCTCCGCACGTCACTGGTGAGTCCGTGCCTCAGCAGCCACGAACCTCTCCGCACGTCACTGGTGAGTCCGTGCCTCAGCAGCCACGAACCTCTCCGCACGTCACTGGTGAGTCCGTGCCTCAGCAGCCACGAACCTCTCCGCACGTCACTGGTGAGTCCGTGCCTCAGCAGCCACGAACCTCACCGCACGTCACTGGTGAGTCCGTGCCTCAGCAGCCACGAACCTCACCGCACGTCACTGGTGAGTCCGTGCCTCAGCAGCCACGAACCTCTCCGCACGTCACTGGTGATGTATCTTTTTCTGCAGGTGGAAGAGCAGAGCGTTCACATGCAGAAGCTACAGAACACGAGGGGCGGGTAACAACCAGAGAAGCAGGACCTGGGACCTTTGAGAGAATGTTTCGGTGCTAAAGTGGACAAAAGATGTACAAAATGTTCATATCATTGAATTAAATCGTAATAAATAACTGAATAATTAATGGACTCTTTATTTGTTTGTTCATTTTAGTTTCAATGTCTGACATCAATGTTGATTCAATGTCTTTTTGCTATCTGATAATAACCGTGTGCCGGTCGAGACGCCGGGCTGACCTTAGTCCCGGTCCGCCCTACTTCATCACTGACATCATCGTTAAGTTACAGGTTATGTTTAAAATGCGAAGGGGGCGTTCTGTAAAGCTAACTGTTGGTGAGTTTAGGAGAAATCTGCAGACACAAAGTTAGTAAGAACTTGAAGAATAATAAATGAGTTCTCCCCTCGGCTGAGAGTTAGACATAAAACATGGAGCAGAGCATGAATTAATAAATCATCCTCTGCCTCTGGCGTGTTTCTCTTTCTGAAGCGCTGCTGTAATCAAGAATGAAACGAGTTTAATATTCTGAAAGCCAAGACTTTGTTTATTTGAAAACAGATGAAAACAAACTGTCTTTTATATAAAATTGAAGTATTTAAATCATTTAAAACTACATGTTGCTTTAATCCCATGTAATTGTAGAATGAACACAGTCTCCTTTGAAGATGTAGAAGTCAGGTGTCTTTAGTAGTCAAAATTACCTACAATCATTTTACACATTAGTAAATATTATTTTCCACTTCTTACCGTTGTGAGTCTATTTTTATGCAGCTCTGCTGATTTTGTGGCTGCAATTCAGACTAATATGCTACTAGAGGTGGAATAAGTACTCAGACCTTGTACTTGAGTAAAAGTACAAGGTCTGAGTACTTATAATTTCACTACAAGATCTGAGTACTTGTACTTTTACTCAAGTACAAGGTCTAAGTACTCAGATCTTGTAGTGAAATTATAATTACTCAGATCTTGTACTTAGTCAAAGTAGAAGTACTCAGATCTTCTACTTGAGTAAAAGTAGAAGTACTCAGATCTTGTACTTGAGTAAAAGTAGAAGTACTCAGATCTTGTACTTGAGTAAAAGTAGAAGTACTCAGATCTTGTACTTGAGTAAAAGTAGAAGTACTCAGATCTTGTACTTGAGTAAAAGTACTCAGATCTTGTACTTGAGTAAAAGTACTCAGATATTGTACTTGAGTAAAAGTAGAAGTACTCAGATCTTGTACTTGAGTAAAAGTAGAAGTACTCAGATCTTGTACTTGAGTAAAAGTACTCAGATCTTGTACTTGAGTAAAAGTAGAAGTACTCAGATCTTGTACTGTAGTAAAAGTAGAAGTACCAGAGTGTAGGAATACTCTGTTACAGTAAAAGTCCTGCATTCAAAATGTTCCTCAAGTGAAAGTAGAAAAGTATTCTCATCAAAATATAGTAAAAGTAGTCGTTGTGCAGATTGGTCCATTTCAGAATAATATATATGATATGTTTTATAATGATTGATCATGAAAGTGTTCTCAAAGCTGGTGAAGGTGCAGCTAGTTTGAATGACTTTGTATACTGCAGGGTAGCTTGTAGATTTACTCCAGGTGGAACTAAAGTCTGATTTAACACTTGATTAGATTTACCATCATTCATCCAGATCTGTGAAGTAACTAAAGGTATTAATACATGTAGTGGAGGAAAAGTACACCATTTACCTCTGAACTGTAGTGGAGTAGAAGTACACCATGTACCTCTGAACTGTAGTGAGTAGAAGTACACCATGTACCTCTGAACTGTAGAGGAGTAGAAGTACATCATGTACCTCTGAACTGTAGAGGAGTAGAAGTACACCATGTACCTCTGAACTGTAGTGAGTAGAAGTACACCATGTACCTCTGAACTGTAGAGGAGTAGAAGTACACCATGTACCTCTGAACTGTAGAGGAGTAGAAGTACACCATGTACCTCTGAACTGTAGTGGAGTAGAAGTACACCATGTACCTCTGAACTGTAGTGGAGTAGAAGTACACCATGTACCTCTGAAGTGTAGAGGAGTACACCATGTACCTCTGAACTGTAGTGGAGTAGAAGTACACCATGTACCTCTGAACTGTAGAGGAGTAGAAGTACACCATGTACCTCTGAACTGTAGAGGAGTAGAAGTACACCATGTACCTCTGAACTGTAGTGGAGTAGAAGTACACTATGTACCTCTGAACTGTAGTGGAGTAGAAGTACACCATGTACCTCTGAACTGTAGAGAGTAGAAGTACACCATGTACCTCTGAACTGTAGTGGAGTAGAAGTACACCATGTACCTCTGAACTGTAGTGAGTAGAAGTACACCATGTACCTCTGAACTGTAGAGGAGTAGAAGTACATCATGTACCTCTGAACTGTAGAGGAGTAGAAGTACACCATGTACCTCTGAACTGTAGTGAGTAGAAGTACACCATGTACCTCTGAACTGTAGAGGAGTAGAAGTACACCATGTACCTCTGAACTGTAGAGGAGTAGAAGTACACCATGTACCTCTGAACTGTAGTGGAGTAGAAGTACACCATGTACCTCTGAACTGTAGTGGAGTAGAAGTACACCATGTACCTCTGAAGTGTAGAGGAGTACACCATGTACCTCTGAACTGTAGTGGAGTAGAAGTACACCATGTACCTCTGAACTGTAGAGGAGTATAAGTACACCATGTACCTCTGAACTGTAGAGGAGTAGAAGTACATCATGTACCTCTGAACTGTAGAGGAGTAGAAGTACACCATGTACCTCTGAACTGTAGTGAGTAGAAGTACACCATGTACCTCTGAACTGTAGAGGAGTAGAAGTACACCATGTACCTATGAACTGTAGAGGAGTAGAAGTACACCATGTACCTCTGAACTGTAGAGGAGTAGAAGTACATCATGTACCTCTGAACTGTAGTGAGTAGAAGTACACCATGTACCTCTGAACTGTAGAGGAGTAGAAGTACACCATGTACCTCTGAACTGTAGAGGAGTAGAAGTACACCATGTACCTCTGAACTGTAGTGGAGTAGAAGTACACCATGTACCTCTGAACTGTAGTGAGTAGAAGTACACCATGTACCTCTGAACTGTAGAGGAGTACACCATGTACCTCTGAACTGTAGTGGAGTATAAGTACACCATGTACCTCTGAACTGTAGTGAGTAGAAGTACACCATGTACCTCTGAACTGTAGTGGAGTAGAAGTACACCATGTACCTCTGAACTGTAGTGGAGTAGAAGTACACTATGTACCTCTGAACTGTAGTGGAGTAGAAGTACACCATGTACCTCTGAACTGTAGAGAGTAGAAGTACACCATGTACCTCTGAACTGTAGTGCAGTAGAAGTACACCATGTACCTCTGAACTGTAGAGGAGTAGAAGTACACCATGTACCTCTGAACTGTAGAGAGTAGAAGTACACCATGTACCTCTGAACTGTAGTGCAGTAGAAGTACACCATGTACCTCTGAACTGTAGTGCAGTAGAAGTACACCATGTACCTCTGAACTGTAGTGCAGTAGAAGTACACCATGTACCTCTGAACTGTAGAGGAGTAGAACTACACCATGTACCTCTGAACTGTAGTGGAGTAGAAGTACACCATGTACCTCTGACTTATGTTCACTGCCAACCTAAAAGTACCTCAACAATAGTAATCAATAATGTATTGAAAAGTTATTTGGCTGATTGTTTTATATCGGCTCAGATAGGTTATATGGGAGGCCTAGTCTATGTACAGATCACTCCTTTTGAAATATTAAACTTAGTTTTCTTTTCTTTAATTTTTCATCCTCTTTTAGAATGCTATCATGAAACACACATTTGGTTGTTTATAGCATAAAGAACATCTGATTTAATGTGAGGTAGGGAAATAATCATTTGAGTATGTGTATATAAATATGTAATTTACAACAGCTATAAGATGCTTGAAAAGCTGGAAAATGCACCTTGAAAATGCTTGAAAAGTGCTTGAATTTGACTTTGGAAAAGGTGTAAGAACCCTGGATATGATTCTGTTTTCTTCAAGTTTGTATCTTGTTGGTCGAACGCACTTATTGTAAGTCGCTTTGGATAAAAGCGTCAGCTAAATGTGATGTAATGTCATCATTCCTGACCTTAACAGCTGGAGGCAATACTATTGGAACAGCATCTGGCCTCAACCTCAAATTTCCTCCTGATTTGTTGCCAATATCTTGGTCGTCTTCAAAGTGTACCTGTAGGTAGGTAGGTTTGATCAGTTTCCACTGCACACTTCAAATGTCATTGAAGAGTCATAATTCTCTACACTTGGAAATATGATGCCCTTTAAAATGTTAACAAGTCACCTCTGTGAACATTACTTACATGACAGAGTTTTCTGCTGTTGTTGTCCTCTGTCAGACACAGGTTTTGTCTGTTGACCATTGCCATCCATCTCTTCCTTGGCTCTATGTCCTTAGGGAAGCCATACATCCGGAACCCCTTCTCTGATCGATTAGAGCATCCAAATGCTGCACATCCAACCATGGTATGACAACGGATCTATTAAGATGCAATATAAACGAAAGTGCCATAATATTTGTTGTGCAAACATTTTAACATGAATATTGCTATGTCCTCTGTTCAGTCTGCTCCCAATTGTATTCTCTCCCCTTATTCACCACTGCTCCTATTCTTGCTCTGCTTTTTAGCAAAAGTCTGTCACTCAGGGCAGTATCCACTACACTATTTATAATCCAGGGGGCGGTATTGCGCCTAAAAGCTGTTTGCCTGCCGCCCTTAAACAACAAATGAAGAACAAGAAGAAACACAACAACAAAACGAACAAAATACAAGAAGAAGAAAAGTTAGTATGGCGATTTCAGATAACACACAGGAGCTAGAACCCACCTGCTTCTTTTAAATCAGCTGTGTGGGAACATTTCGGGTTCCCTGTGGACTACAATAACGATGGAGTGCGAGTGGTAGGGGTGTAACGGTTCACAGAAGTCACGGTTCGGTACGGGTTCGGTACAACAAGGAAAAGCAAAGAAAAGTCACAAATGCATAATTTTTTTTGCTGTTATTTATATTTAACAGTAGTGCAAGTTTTGGTATGAAAATAAGGAACTCTAACATTTGGAATCATTAACTGTATTACACAGTTAAAAACAAACCACACAGTCACACAGTCTCACACACACACACACACACACACACACACACACACACACACACACACACACACACACACACACACACACACACACACACACACACACACACACACACACACACACACACACACACACACACACACACACACACACACACACACACACACACACACACACACACACACACACACACACACACACACACACACACAGATGGCCATATTATTTATATTGGCTGATGTCAAACTAAAAGGTTCAATAAGCTGTACAACTAAAAATAATGTCTTGAAAATATTAAAATAAATAATAAGAAAGTGTTTGAATCACAATCAATAAAAGGCAATACAGAACTGTCTAACATCTGCTGATGTCAACATATAAAATAAATACAATGATTAATAAAAAACAAAATCTGTACTTTAGGAGCAATGTCTAACATGTGTAATTAACTTGTGAGTGTGTGAGGCCGCCTAAATAAAGGTACTCAAGCTTTGCTCTATTTTCAAGTTGTTCTTCAGAAAGATGAGTTTGTCTACGTTGTCAGCAGTGAGGGCAGATCTGTTGGCGGTAACTATGTCACCTGCCGTCGAGAAAACCCTCTCGCTGGGACTGAGACTGACTCGGATGTGATTGAGCATGTTTGACGTGTTACCACTAGCATACCGCACCGCTGTCGAACAACGCCGACACACCATCCTCGTCCGGTCCACAACTCGCACCCCATCGTTATTGTAGTCCACAGGGAACCCGAAATGTTCCCACACAGCTGATTTAAAAGAAGCAGGTGGGTCTTCTAGCTCCTGTGTGTTATCTGAACTCGCCATACTAACTGTTCTTCTTCATGTATTGTTTGTTTTGTTGTGTTTTGTTCTTGTTCTTCATTTGTTATTTACGGGCGGCTGGCTTTTAGGCGCAATACCGCCCCCTGGATTATATATAGTGTAATACTGCCCTGAGTGACAGACTTTTTTCCCACTCGTAAAAAAAGGCGTATTCGCCGTGTGATTGCATGTGCCGAACCGTGACGTCCGAACCGTGACGGTACGGGACGAATACGGATACCGTTACACCCCTAGCGAGTGGTGGATCGGACGAGGACGGTGTGTCGGCGTTGTTAGACAGCTGTGCGGTATGCTAATGAGAACACACGCCAAACATGCTAAATCACATCAGAAGGCATCACCCAGATTTGCCGGAGCCCAAAAGACAACAGCAGTTCAACAGCTGATCAACAGCTGATCCCCGATGTTTTTAAGAAGCCAACAGACATGAGAGCCGAGAGACCAAAATAAATAACAGAAGCTTTTGGCATATGTTTTTCAACGACTTTGCGCTCTTGAAACACTTTCTTATTATTTATGATGTAATATTTTGAAGACATTCTTTTTAGTTTTACAGCTTGATGAAACCTTTTTGTTTGACATCAGCCATTATAGATAATATGGCCATCTAAGTGTTTGTGGTTTGTTTTTAACTGTTTAATACAGTTATTTATTCAAAATGTCAGAGTACCTTATTTTTAAACTGAAACTACTGTTCAAACATAAATAACAACAAACCTGGAATTATGCATTTGGGACTTTGTTTTGCTTTTTCTTGTTGTACCGAACCGTACCGAACCGTGACCTCCAAACCGAGGAACGAACCGAACCGTGACTTCTGTGAACCGTTCCACCCCTAGTGCCAATCCATACAAAGTGTAACCACATCATGTAAATATGAAAGCAATCTTTAAAAAATAACAGCGTTGGTTTAATCAATGACTATTTTGACCATGTTCGTGCTGTTTTTGCCATAGAGAAGCATTGCCACGGAAGTGCGTTTGGAACTATCCCGGCAAACATAAACCACGTGACCGGCTGGCGGCGACATCAAAGAGTGTCGTAACTCTTATCTCTCTAGGGCTCTGGTTCTAGCTAATGATAGGACTACCTGCTTATTAAAAGACACCTAAACAATAAGTGTTGCTATGCAACCGGGTGAGGCCGCAAAGTATAGCGCAGCATTATGCATTTGTTTACATGCCGACCGGAACCCCGAGGCATTACCAACAGATCAACGCACAATCAACCCATACAGGACATCTCTTTCTCCGCATTAAGTGTTAGACATTAGAATGGACTATGCTTGTCTGTCACATAAATGGCGCAAGTTGCGCAACTGATGCAGTATTGCGCTAAACGGAAATGATTTTGAACGGACACTTTGACCGGAGAGATTTAGATTTACCGGTCGTAGTCCGGTAATTACCGGCTAACGGGAACTCTGCTATACCCATGAGTCAGTGCTGTAGTGATGACACTCAAAGTGTTCACTGCAGAGGCGAGAAGAAACCTTAGGGGTCCAGCGCAGTCCTCTGATCGACGCTGTGCTTCTGTGTGTGTGTGTGTGTGAGGCCGTCTCTTACCGGGTAGCTACATATCCAACCAGGCAAGGTCTCGCCCTTCTCCTCCAAATGACGCCCTGGTCACGCCATAGTCCGAGAGGAGTTCCTCCCCAACCTTAATGTTCTGCAGGGCGAGGAACACTAACACCTCTCTGGGGCCATCTGGGCAGCGCCTGACACGAGGGTGCCGTGGTAATCGCACACGACATCCCCTTTGTCCATGTGGCGACTCCACCTTCAATAGGAACATAGAGAAGGGCGTTAGTGTTTATGGAGGCATTCAAATCAAACCTACCTTTTTTAAATGAGCCTGCTTTTCACACAATATAGGCACTCACCTTTGCCCTTATCCCCCCCCAAAGTCCCGGACAGCAAGCCCACGCCAGCTCTGCTCTGAAATAGAGCGGATAAGGCTCTCATTGGATGTTGGCGCGTCTTGAGGAGCGACCCATCCACCCACAACACCCTGTATGGAGGGGGTGTTGTTAACCCAGCCCTCCTTGGTGAGGGCCCGTCGCACCGCCTCCTCGGTCGGTTTTATGGCTTGCCTGCCCATTGCCTGACCTGTGTGTGACGAGTTAAACGAGTGAGCAGTGCAATCAAGGGAACAAGAAGAGGAGAACACAACACTGCCTGAGTGCAAAATACTTACTGAGAATGTATGATGTTCTCTCCAGGAGCTGCACACTCCTCCACTTCTGGTACAAGGGCCTGTGTGCAGTGAAGCCGGCCCCTACACACAGCCTCTTACTTGGTGGCGCAGAGTGCAGAGAGACAGGAAAGACCTCCAAAAACGTGTCCCACTGTTTGCCCACGGATACAGGCGGTGTTGGCAGGCTGGAGGGGGAAAATAAACACCATGTCTATTAACGCTACTGCAGGGCCGCCCATTGGCCAACAGTTCACCCTACATGGGAAGGATACGGCGAGCGGGCATCTGATGCAGTTGAAAGTGGGCCTCCAATCTGCTGTATACCAATCAATAGTCTAAACATAGTGAAGGCAGTATTCTATTGATCCCACAACATAATTTACCTCGGCAGGGTTAGCGCACAAAAACAGTACTTTTTCCTTTTATATTGCTCTGCATTGAGCTTTTCTATATCTGCCATGAGTCCCACAGTAATAGACAACACCAAAAGTTAAAGCGTTTTGGAGTTCAATCTGAAATTATTAAATCATTTCTGTTCTTTATTAGCCAATACTCTTAATCTGTGAAGTATCTGAATCTGTCAAATAAGTATAGTGGAGGAAAGAGCACACTAGTGTCTTCTGAAATGTAGTGGAGTACAAGTATTAAGTAGCACAGTTAATTTGTTTGATATTCATGTAAAGTACAGCATAATAATACTTAAGTAGAGTACTTTGCTGAATGTACTTTATTACAATCCAACACTGGCTAAAAACACGGGAAGTTCCCGTTATGAGGGGCGTCTCGGAGGGGGAGGGCGTCTGGGAGGGGGAGGGCGTCTGGAAGGGGGAGGGCTTCTCGGAGGGGGAGGGCGTCTGGGAGGGGGAGGGCTTCTCGGAGGGGGAGGGCGTCTCGGAGGGGGAGGGCGTCTGGGAGGGGGAGGGCTTCTCGGAGGGGGAGGGCGTCTCGGAGGGGGAGGGCGTCTGGGAGGGGGAGGACTTCTCGGAGGGGGAGGGCGTCTCGGAGGGGGAGGGCGTCTCGGAGGGGGAGGGCGTCTGGGAGGGGGAGGGCGTCTCGTCCCACCGCAGCCCCAGGTTCTTGTGGTAAATACCTGTGTTGATGGAGGACTGCTATGAGTGCCTTGGCAGTATGCGTTTTTGCAACGCTCTTATTCCCCAGTTTGAAAGGCGCTGCAGGTCTGAGTAGAGGTTTGTCAGTAGGTGCCGCCATTGTCAATAAAGAACCTGCCCTGCCCTGAGGTCAGGCCTTTGATGGCTTCTGCCCTCACATGGTGGAAATAGCACTCCAGCAGCTTCAGAGATACAGGTGAAACATAAAAATGAAAAAAAGAGACAAATAAAACACCTCATCATAACTCTGTTCAACCCCTAATACACAAAAGAGTGTCGTCCCATGTCAAGAATGATATAATGACCTACCTCGTCCTCTTGCTGGCTGAGGGTGAAGGTATTTCCTGCCGCCTTGGAGCTGGTTAGCCGGATGGTGGTACCGTCAGTGATGGTGGTTCTCTGCAACCAGTCATGCACCTGTGAGGGTGGGAACATAGCGGTGACACCAATGTTCAGGTTAACAGGGGGCAGAATGATTTGGTTCACACGCATGCACACGCCCAGATATTGTGCTTGAGTAAAAGTAGAAGTACTCAGATCTTGCGCTTGAGTAAAAGTAGAAGTACTCAGATCTTGTACTTGAGTAAAAGTAGAAGTACTCAGATCTTGTACTTGAGTAAAAGTAGAAGTACCAGAGTGTAGGAATACTCTGTTACAGTAAAAGTCCTGCATTCAAAATGTTACTCAAGTGAAAGTAGAAAAGTATTATCATCAAAATATAGTGAAAGTAGCGACAGTAAAAGTAGTCATTGTGCAGATTGGTCCATTTCAGAATAATATATATGATATGTTTTATAATGATTGATCATGAAAGTGTTCTCAAAGCTGGTAAAGGTGCAGCTAGTTTGAATGACTTTGTATACTGCAGGGTAGCTGGTGGATTTACTCCAGGTGGAACTAAAGTCTGATTTAACACTTGGTTATATTTCACATCATTCATCCAGATCTGTGAAGTAACTAAAGGGATTAAATACATGTAGTGGAGGAGAAGTACACCATGTACCTCTGAACTGTAGTGGAGTAAAAGTACAAAGTGGCACAACATTTAAATACTGAAGGAAGGTACAAGTACCTCAAAATTGTGCTCAAGTACGGTACTTCAATAAATGTACTTCGTTACTTCCCACCTCTGGTCACAAGCACTTACCTGGAACTCCACCACTGCCTTTCCAGGTAGCTGCAGTATGGCGTGAGGTCCGATACGGAGTCTTTGGCCAGACACACACACACACACACACACACACACACACACACACACACACACACACACACACACACACACACACACACACACACACACACACAGAGACTACAAACACAACAAAGTCTGCACACAATGGTAAACACGTGAATTTGATGAACAATCAAAAAGAGGTAAACAATGAACAAAAGAATACTGATACATTCCCAAAGTGTGTTTTTAGGGTTATCAACGACCTCCATCAGAACATGTATAATATCACATGCCAAGAGGTGTAACAGTAACATTTACTTGGCCTTTGTCAAAACAGCAATCGAAGAAAGAAATATGTTTTTTATAAAAATTTGACATTTTATAGATATTTGTTTTTTAAATTTGCATTGAACTGGTCCTTAACCTGGACGAACACATCAAGAAACCAGAGCATACAAATGAATATGTGAGGTCATGTATGTTTTTGAATAAGCATGTTTAACAAATCAAGGAGATTAGGCCCCGTTCAAGCAGAATAAGACATATTGAACAGTCTTCAATATGCTTACTCGTTTCACAGAGAACAGTTGCTTAACTTTGACACACAACTTATGAAGCTATCTACAAAAACATGAATATGGAGGTTGAAAATGTACTTTACACGGTTTATGGATAACAGATCAATATAAACTTAGGCCCCGTTCATGCAGACTAAGATATATTGAGCAGCTGAAGAAGGCAATATGTTAAGGCTCTTTGAACAATTTAGTATGTTACATTCCAATGTTTTGTCTTTGAGTAGCATCCCATGATTTGAGAGAGTATTTTACAGTTGGGCCCCGTTCATGCAGACTGCAACTGATAATCACAATAAACACTGCAAACAAATACCCAGAATATTTATTAGATGTGAGACAACACTAGTACCTGTTTAACAGCAGACATTTACTCAGGCCCCTTTCATGCGGGCTCCAAGCAACATATACAATAGAGGCTTCTCATTTCTCTAACTCCCCTCCTCGACTCCTATCCTCGAGACTTAGTCCCACCCACAGGAGATGCCAGCATAGGAGTCGAGGAGGGGAACCGAGGAGAGAGGAGGGGAGCCAAGGAGAGAGGAGCCGAGGAGAGAGGAGTGGAAGCAGCAGGCGGTTAGAGAAATGAGAACTCCTCTCCTCTGAGCGGTCATTTTAAAGAGACGTCCATTAATGATGACAGGAGGCACAGCAGCCCTCTGTCTGATGGACAGATGTGTTCATAATAATAATAATAATAATAGATTTAATTTGTTAGCGCTTTTCCAGGTGCTCAAAGACGCTTTACAGATATAGTGAAGGGAAAAGAAAAGGAAGGAACAACAAATAAATATATAGTTAAAGTTAAAGTCAAATAATACAAAAACAATCACACATTAAAAGCCAGATTGAAGATGTGAGTTTTTTGAAGGTGGTGAGGTCAGTGCAGTCTCTGATGGGTTGGGGGAGTGAGTTCCAGAGGGAGGGGGCCGCGACGGAGAAGGCTCTGTCCCCCCAGGTCCGGTGATTGGTCATGGGGATGGATAGGAGGTTGGCTTCTGATGAGCGGAGGCAGCGGGAAGGGGCGTGGTGGTGCAGCAGGTCTGTGAGGCAGCGGGAAGGGGTGTGGTGGTGCAGTAGGTCTGTGAGGTAGGGGGAAGGGGTGTGGTGGTGCAGCAGGTCTGTGAGGTGGGGGAAGGGGTGTGGTGGTGCAGCAGGTCTGTGAGGTAGGGGGAAGGGGCGTGGTGGTGCAGCAGGTCTGTGAGGTAGGGGGAAGGGGTGTGGTGGTGCAGCAGGTCTGTGAGGTAGGGGGAAGGGGTGTGGTGGTGCAGCAGGTCTGTGAGGCAGCGGGAAGGGGTGTGGTGGTGCAGCAGGTCTGTGAGGTAGGGGGAAGGGGTGTGGTGGTGCAGCAGGTCTGTGAGGTGGGGGAAGGGTCGTGGTGGTGCAGCAGGTCTGTGAGGTAGGGGGGGGCCTGATTGTTGAGGGCTTTGTGAGTAATCAGGAGGACTTTGAAGTTGATTCTTTGACGCACGGGGAGCCAGTGGAGGTTCTGGAGGACGGGAGTGATGTGGTCTCGGGAGCGGGTGTGGGTGAGGAGGCGGGCAGCAGAGTTCTGGATATGTTGGAGTTTATTGAGGAGGTTGGATGGTATGCCGTAGAGGATGCTATTGCAGTAGTCGAGTCGTGAAGTGATGAATGCATGAATCAGGGTTTCAGCAGCAGAGGAGGAGAGTGATGGGCGGAGACGGGCAATGTTTTTGAGGTGGAAAAAGGCGGTTCTGGTGATGTGATTTATGTGGTGGCTGAATTTGAGCTGACTGTCGAAGATGACTCCGAGGTTGCGGATGTGAGGGGGGGAGATAGAGTGTGGCTGTCAATGGTGAAGTTGAAATTCTGGATGTCTTTGATACGGGATGGGGGGCCGATGATGATGATGTCTGATTTGGCACTGTTCAGTTGGAGATAGTTTGTTTGCATCCATGCTTTTATTTCTGAGAGACAGTTGGTGAGAGTGGAGTGTGTTGTGGGGGTGATGGTTTTTGTTGAGATATAAAGTTGGATGTCATCGGCGTAGCAGTGAAATTGAAGGTTGTGGCGACAAATTATTTTGCCAAGGGGGAAAATGTAGAGGATGAAGAGGAGGGGGCCAAGCACCGAACCCTGGGGGACACCTTGGGACAGAGGAGCAGTGGAGGAGGTGCAGTTGTTGATGTTGATAAACTGATGTCTGTCGGTGAGGTAGGATTTCAGCCAGGAGAGTGCAGTGTCGGTGATGTTGAGTGATGATTCGAGGAGGGACAGCAGGATGGCGTGGTTGATGGTGTCGAATGCTGCGGTGAGGTCGAGGAGGATGAGGATGTTCAGGTTGCCGGAGTCAGAGGAGAGGAGGAGGTCGTTTGTGATTTTGAGAAGAGCTGTTTCGGTGCTGTGTTTTGATCGGAAACCGGATTGAAATGGCTCAAAGAGATCATTGGAGCTGAGGTGGGATTTTAGTTGTGAGGCAACGACACGTTCAAGTGTTTTTGACAGAAAGGGGAGATTTGAGATGGGCCGGAAGTTGGACATGATGTCAGGTGTGAGTCCAGGTCTTTTGAGAATGGGTGTGACAGCAGCCAGTTTGAGAGAGGGGGGAACTGATCCAGATCTGAGGGAGGAGTTAATGATGGTGGCGATGAGTTGGGAGATGGCAGGGAGGCTCTCTTTAACAAATTTGGAGGGCATTGGGTCAAGTGTGCAGGTGGAGTTAATTCCAGTCATGAAGTCGGACAGTTGCATGGGGGTCACAGGGGAGAAGTGGGACAGGGGCTGTGAGGTGAAGGGGGGGGAGCCAGGAGGGGAGGTGGGGGGTGCTGATGAGGGTGTCAGATTGCTGTAAATGTTGCTGATTTTGGTTTGGAAAAACGAGAGGAAGGAGTTGCACTGTTCGGTGGTGAAGGATGAGGTGGCGTTGTCACAGGGTTTGAGAAGTTTGCTGATGGTGGAGAACAGACGCTTGGGGTTGCTGGAGCCAGACTGAATGAGTTGTGAGTAGTAATTAGACCGGGCTGCTTTGAATGCGTTACTGTACTGCTGGAGATAGTCTTTGTAGATTTGAAGATGGACTGTTAGTGTGGTTTTCTTGTGTTGGCGTTCAAGTTGACGTTTCCTTGATTTCATTTGGCGGAGTTCGGGGGTATACCAGGGGGCGGAGTGTATGAAAGAGACATTTTTTGTTTTTGTGGGGGTCAGTTCATTGAGACAGAAGGAGAGGGTGCTGTTATAATAGTCCACAAGTTCAGATGGGTTTTCAGAAAGTGGGGGGGGGGGACAGACATCTTGCAGGTAATGGAGGCAGTGATTGCTGAAGGTGAGATGGATTTGAGATTTCTGTAGGTTATTGTGCGTTTTTGCTTTTGGGCGGGGATGGGGATGTTGATGTCCATGATGATGGCCAGGTGATCAGAGATGTGGAGATTGAGGCTGGACAGATGATGGATGGTGAGACCAGTGGAGCAGACCAAGTCCAGGATGTGACCACGGCTGTGTGTTGGGAAGTTGATGTGCTGAGAGAAGTTGCAGCAGTGAAGGGTTTCCTTAAATTCAGAGGCATATTTGCAGGTCGGGTCGTCAACATGAATGTTAAAATCACCTAAGAGGAGAACAGATGGGGATATGGCAGAAAGCTGAGTGAGAATGTCAGAGAGGTCGGAGAGAAAGGAGGGGTTTGGCTTCGGGGGACGGTAGATGATGGCTGTGACCAGGGGAGTGGGACCAGAGAGTTTGAAGATCAGGTGTTCAAATGAAGAAACTTCAGGGATGGGGATTATGGTAGCTTTTATTTCCTTTCTGATAATAGCAGCTATACCACCACCCCGCCCTTGTGGGCGAGGTTTGTCAATGTATGTGAATCCTGCTGGGGTGATTTGATTTAAAGAAAAATAGTCCAGGGGGTTTTGCCATGTTTCGGTCAGATACAGAAAGTCCAGGTTATTGTCTTTAATGAATTCATTCAGAATGTGGCTTTTATTGTGGATGGAGCGTGTGTTGAGCAGGGCTGCTCTGAGGTGACGTTGCATTGGGGGGGGGGTTGTGTGGACCGGGGGAGTGGAAGGAGATTGGTCAGATTCACGTGTTGTTTGTTGTGATGGCGTAGTGTGGGCGTGTGACAGGACCGAATGGACGGGATGGAGTGTGGAGACGTGGAATGAAATAAAAACTTACGGCCAGAGCCTCTGTGTGGAGGACGGCGTTTGCGGAGTATTTCATTATCTGCGAGGATGTCCATGCAGTCCGGACGCAGGCGGTTATTAAAGGAGTGGAGATCTGACAGGGAGTAGAGCGGCGGCATGATCCGGTGAAGTGGCGCTAGCACGGAGCTAGCTAATGCTGGGGACCCGGGCAGCAGAGACCAGGAGCCGGATGACCGTGGAAGAAGGAGCGGTGTGAGTCCAGATAAAATGAGAATTATAATCCACAGCATATCAGGAGAATAATTCCAGTGGTTTCCAGAGGAGAATCGTAGGAGGGGCTGACAGCCTGGTGCAGAGTGGGAGCCGGGTGACCAGCCTACTAGCTGGTTAGCTAGCTTGATAGCCACCGGCTGTAGGCGGCAGGGAGAGACGATGTCAGCGGGGAAGCCGGCTGATCGCAGCGGGATGGGAAGACCCACACGAGTCGCGGAGTTAGGGTGGAGTTAGGGTGGAGTTGGGGTGGAGACAGAAATGTTAGCTCAGCAGACTTCAGGGAGCCGAGGAGCATCTAGGTAGCAGCCTGCTAGGTCCGATAATGCTAGCTAGCTAGCGGGCTAGGGACCGGTGAGCAGGAAAGAGCCAGCAGGTAGGAGATGACAACACAAAGATCTGTGTCGATTCGATATAGAGATGCTGCTATTTTTGCTGATGACTGACGTTTCAAAAGTAGAGAGCCAGACAGGAGAGGTTCTGATCTGGACTAAAGAACAATATTTGGGGTGGAGGAGCGGCGAACAAACAACGCCAGCACCCTCGGCGACCCGAAAAAAAAAAAAAAAAAAAAAATGACCACTTATTTACTTTGATTCATTCACAGTGCGGTTTAATGAGGCAATAACAGGCTACAGATGAGGACATATACCAGTGCATGACATTAAGGATGTTGGGAGATGGGCCTGTGGGCCATCTAAGCTAATTTACAGATGGCCCTGAGCCCAATAGAGATTGCCCTGAAAAATGCGCGCAGACGAAATGACGCACGAAGGGTTTGGGGGGCCTCCCCCTAGAACATTTAGATGGTTGCAGGTCTTAGATGCTGTCTGGTTCTCTAGACTGAATTATAAGATGAACCACCACAATATTATATTGTTCAATTTTATTCTTCATTTCACTTGTTTGTTTGTTCTTGTTAGTGTTTGCTCCTTGCATGCCCTGCATAGCTATAAGAAATACTTAAGTTGTTGGTCAAGACACTTTCCATCTGATGAAGGCAAATGCCTTCCCAGATGTACACAAGTAGAAAACATTACATTCAGTTATAACTGCCAAAACAAACATTATTTACACTATTATGGCCCCTGTTAAAAATGGTATCAACTGTTAGTCTGGGTTGATTCTATTTTTTGTGGGGGGGACTGCAGCTCAGTCTCTCTCTTCTTCTTTCCAGGTTGTTCCCCTTGCTTTTCTGGACTAAGAAACATTGTAATACACTGACTTTAAATTATTTGATCGTGAGGTATTCAGCATCAGAATCCGTAACAAATTGAAATTCCCGCGAAAATGTGGTTGCATTCGATTCATTGTCCGGGTAGTGTTCATTGTATAGAAATCGCGAGCCCGAACATCGCGAAGTTGGTCGAACGAATGCCTCCTCATCCGGAAGCTGACCGAGCAGCAGTCGAGAGGAGCCGAGCGCATCCGCGAAGCACACAACATGGCGACGTCCATGAAGAAAGACGGGTTGACCGCTGTCAGCAGGGTTCCTGCAGGTTTCGCCAACTCAAATTTAAGACTTTAAGACCTTTTTAAGACCACTTTGAATAGAATGTAAGACCTATTTCACGGCAAGAAAGTATGAAGGAAAATTGCTATGAAAGAAGAAATACGTCCCATAATTACTTACAAAGTAAATGTATTCATGTTCAACATAAGAACAGTGACTGAACACAACAGTACAGAACCGTGTTAGCCAAAATGTGTGTGTGTGTCTCTGTGTGCTTGTGTGTGTGTGTTCGGGCTGTGCAATTAATCGTATTTTAATCGCAATTACGATTTTGGCCTGCCACAATTACAAAAACAACATAATCGAAAAAAACGATTATTTAGCTTTGCTAGGTTGTGACAGTGCACTGCAACATATTAGATCTCATTAATTTTTGTCTAATTTATTTGTATTTATCATATTTATATATACATGTTTAGTAGCTTGTGGAAGTGCGCTCCAAAATATTTGTTGATCTTGTTTATTGGTATTTATTATTTGATATTATTTATTTAAATATATCATTTATTTAATTTATGTGTGTATTGGTTTTTCAGTTGAATTATACGTTCAGGGTAATCAACAGTTAAAAAGATACTGTTCAAATTATTATTTGTTTTAAAGTTCAATAAATGGATGTTTTCAAAGTCAATGAATAATCGTATTTAATAATCGTGATTATGATTTTTGCCATAATCGTGGAGTGTGTGTGTGTGTGTGTGTGTGTGTGTGTGTGTGTGTGTGTGTGTGTGTGTGTGTGTGTGTGTGTGTGTGTGTGTGTGTGTGTGTGTGTGTGTGTGTGTGTGTGTGTGTGTGTGTGTGTGTGTGTGTGTGTGTGTGTGTGTGTGTGTGTGTGTGTGTGTGTGTGTGTGTGTAACAAGCAGTGGGGTTTTTATATGTACAAAAGTGGTGGGGCACAAAAAACGTAGATGTCTATATATAAGCTTCTGCAGAGAGGTTCATGGCTGCTGAGGCACTGACTCTTCAGGTTTACGAATATTATATTTTGACCTAAATCAAAATATAATATTATTTTCAAAAGCTTTTTATGTCTGATGCTTCAATTAATTTTAAACAGACAGTTCAACAGAAGGATACCCAAAAAATGTAATTGTATCATTTAAATATTGAATTGTTCTCTCTTAGTAAGATCCCATTTTCAATAAAATTGCAGTCTTACCTTGACTTGAAGATGAAGTCCATTTGCCTATCCTTCTGGACAAACATCTCGATTACTTTTTTGTAAAAGTCCTCCTTATGTTCTTGTAGTTTCAAAAGTCTATCATAAATCTAATCTAATCTAATCAATAGATTTATGATTCGAAAATGATAAAAGTAGGGTAGACATGTGGATATTATCCGGCTGAACAAAACGTGCATTTATCTAACAGCTACGTTTCCCACAGATCTTATTTGGAGCTATTTTCTAAAATCCTATGGAGAAATCTTTTTTGTGGAGGGAAGCCATGCGCAGCTTACTTCCTGGTTTTAGGACGCGTCTCTCTCCTCCTCTTCACCTCCTCTTCACACCACACTTTTCGCGGCACACGTACTTACAGCCAATCACCTCTGAATGATGTGAGATGACGTATGGTGGGGATGGCAGCTCTATGCCCCTATGGTCATTATTTTTTGCCACACACATTAAATAGGACAATACTCTGAGCATGTGCAGTGTAGTTTTTACAATCACCGTTCACTTAGACAGTGAGAGGGAGGGGCAGGATCGGGTTTTGTCCCACATGGCTCTAAACAGCTCAATAGGCACAAACTGTAGACACTAATTAGAAGAACACAGACTAAAACAGCAATGAGACGAATCAGATGATTAAACATGATCTTAAAATATATTTTTATTTATTTTTTGCATTTTGTTGTAATCATTATTTTAATACTTTCTGCTGACACTAGGTGGGGCTGTGCCCTGCCCCTAATGACCAGTCGCCACTGGTAACAAAAGCTATATTCAGAGCTCTGCTGCCTTGGCTACAATCTTTCATCATTGCTGTTGTATGATTGGTGTTTAGCTACGGTATTTAGCGTCTACAGCACCTCCGCTTTTAGGGTTGACGTGGACCCAAACGTCGCCCGGAGGTCCCCCGGTGTTTTTGCGGGAGCAGCTGCACTAGCTAACTCTGCACTAGCTAACTCTGCACTAGCTAACGCTACATTAGCAAAACAAACGCACATTTATTTTGCAAAAGGTGCAGCGGGCTTCAAACAAGTTCCCTCCACTGGTTTCAACCAAGCACTAAATTCGATGTTTTCCAACCAAATACGGTTGAACTGACACTTCCCCATATTTATTTGTAAGTAGATTCGAAGAGACATGAGTTTCTGACTGCTGCTAGCTGAAGCTCGGTTGCTAGGTTACTTGCTGGGTGTTCTCCGATAAGGGGCCGGGGGAAACAAAGTTAGTGATTACTGGTTCCATGTTGATTTGTTTCAATACAAATTGTTGGGGGGAACTGAAAGGCTCTCACCGTACTGGTTACTTTGCAGCCCGGACATTTTCCCCAAAACACATTTTAGACGTGATCGCAACACAGAAGGACCTTTCAAATCCCATCACTTTTAAGACCTTTCTTATTTTTTTGGTCATATTTAAGACCTTTTTAAGGCCTTAAATTCAGATTATCAAATGTAAGACTTTTTAAGACCCCGCGGGAACCCTGTGTCAGACACTGACACGTCTCCACAATTGCCATAATAGATTGCCCGATCGGGAAACCAGCAGATGAGGCTTCATTGCCCGAGCTAAATACTAGATTGCCTCGGGCCATCGGGCAGTCGTTAATGAGACATATATTTATATAAATATATACAATTTCAGAATCAAACAAGTATGAGAGCACTCTCATAATAACGTACCACAATGAGAGACTGGACATGGACAAAAGTACCCTTATTACTTATCGTAGCTGCACATACAAGATATCCGATTAAAGCTGAGGTTCCACAGATTATTTAGGTATATAGTATCATCACTGAGTCATCCGAACTCGCGACAGGGGAAGCAAACACAGACATCACAACACGTACCTTTACGGAGCTTCAAGGGAGATCGTCTCACCGTAGCTGTCAATCTGATCAAAAGACGTGTTCAATGGCATTAAAACGAGAAAAAACGCGGCTGAATCGGTTAATCCATAGGTTTTTAACGCCTTTGTATAAAAAAATTATTTCATTTATAATCCATAATTCAATTTTTATGTAATAATCGGAGAGCAAAAGTTAGCTGCTAATGGTAGCCACCAGAGTGGCTGCTGCTTCCGGTCTAGGCTATGTGGCAGTCCAACACACACACATTACCAAATAAGGACTAGGTGGGAGTTCCCCTCGATTCCATTGGCTCTGACGGTCAGAAAGAGATGTCACATGTCAAAATCCAGCAAGGGGGGCCAGAGATATGGAAAATCCACCCAAATGGCCTCAGAAGAGTTTTTTTTTGCTAAATCTGTCTAAAAAGGTCAAATATCACTTGTTTTGCATCAATCTTTATACAGGGTACTTATTATATGTTGCACTTTGGATTCCTAAAGCTTGTAGTCTACTAAGCCATCATCCAAGGGTCGTTTTCACTATAAGTACAAAATATTTTTTGGACGGACACTATAATTTACAGTTTGTTCAATCTGAATTTACTTTAAAATAAAAAACATCTATATTGATTCTGACTTTTCTACATCCAACTCACAGGTTTATCGTTACTTTGAGAACAAAGATTATTCATTTAACCCTTTTAGAAGATATGTTCATTTGTTCTGGGAATGTCATTTTTGAGCCTGAAACCTGAAAAACAGGCTCAGGGTTTAACATTCACACGTTAATAAAATAAAAATGATGGTGTTGAAACACGATGTTCAGCTTAATAAGCCTTGTTCAACATCATTTAGCTAATACTACAGCAGGCTGCAGGCGAACCAAGTCCGCGTTTCGCTGCATTCCTTGATCTCCAGTTATAACGCCGGACTATAACGGAGCTAGCTCCCTGCTAGCTAGCTAGCTCCCTGCTAGCTCCGGTGGCCACCACTGGGATAATTGGGTCCCCTTTTAACATTTGCTCCCGTTTAGCATTATGGGCGTCATAGCCATAGACTATAAAAGTCTTACCCAAGGCTGAATCATAAACTAAAATGTATATATATGCAGGGCTCGACATTATAAATGGCCCGCTGGCCCGGAAGCACTATTTAAACACCCCGGACCAGCATAACGTACTTTCCACTTGCCCGCTCGGGCCACTAAAAATATTGCTTTAAAAAAAAAAAATGTTTCCTGTGGTATTGGTATTTTGACTAGCAATTTAGTTAAATTGTTTTGTTTATCAACGCAACAACATAGCGTTTTGTGAGTCGGTTGTCGTTTTTGGGTGAAAAGCAAACAGCTGTTTGCTGCGGAGCGCAGAGCGAGCAGGCTCCGTGAGCGGGAGCGCACTCCTTCACTACAGACTATCGCACCACCTAACCATTCGCCAAAATGTTTTTAATAGCAGCGGTAACCGGCCAAGCGCCGGGCAAAAAATGATCTTCAAATAAAAGAAAGTCTCCGGAGGAGTTAAAGGAGAGTGACAGGGAGCATGAGAAGAAGAGGGAGAGAAAGTTTCAGCTTGATCGATGGAGTTGGCTTCTAGTGGTGCAGTGCCGCGTCCTAAAACCCTTTTATAATCTATCGATTAGATTTATGATTCGAAAATTATAAAAGTAGGGTAGACATGTGGAGATTATCCGGCTGAACAAAACGTGCATTTATCAAACAGGTTTGTTTTCCACGGACCTTATTTCCAGCTATTTTTCAAAACCCTGTGGAGAAATCCCATTGCTTTCTGTGGAGGGAACCAGCAGCTTACTTCCTGGTTTCAGGACGCGTCACTGCACCTCTCAATATGATGGCAATATAAACAAGGTCTTCTGTCGGCTCTGTACATCAATGCCGACCTATGCTGACAAGTAAGTGAAGAGAATATAAAGGTATTGGCTTTAGGGAAATGTCCCAGCAGTTTAGGAGAATGAAGGATCTAATCTAATCAATTACATAGCCATTACATTTCTAACTCCTGATGACAGGAAGGCAGAAAGTGCGTTATACAAATAATAATACTCATAATAATAGCAGACATTTTTTAACAATGACCACAATATCATTATTTTAATAAACCAAATATGAACAATTGAGGAAAATGAGGAAGAACTGATAATTCAAATGTTGTAGTACAAGTAGTAATGTAGTTAGTGCATAAATTACTATTGCAACAAATGTGTTAATTTTCTTCATTATTAGTCGATTTTCTTTGGACGAAGGTTACAATGGTGGGGCCAGTGATAATACAAGTCCACCGGCCCAGAGGGCCAGTGGCATTTTACCAGTGGCGAGCCGTGACTTTTATACCTAACCCTCTGACCCCCCACCCCTCCCCCCAACTTCACATCCAAATTCGGCCACACGTGGATGTTTCTTTCCGCAAAAAGTCCGACAAATTCGATCAGAGACAGTGACGGGACCCTGCTCAGACCCTGCGGAAACCCTGTAGACACCGCAATGCGCATGCGCACAGCCGTCTGGGTTTCCATGGAGGAAAATGTGACTGCAACGGTCTTAACTCAAAAATCCTTGTTATGCTGTGTTTTAAATACAAGTGAGGGGGAGGGGAGAGTTGAGCAATCTGATTAGAGTATTTGCTATAGTATATTAGAGTATTTGAGTCACTAAAGAAGTTATTGAAACTGGTGATTGGTGATTTCATATCGCCACTTATCTCTCCTGGAGATGCACTAATTGACTAATCTGTGAAGTCTCTCTGTTTTAACGTCAGGACTTTATTGTTGTCACCACTGAAGTCACCACTAGAGGGTACTGCTGTCTCTCCAATAAAGCGTGTGTGTGTGTGTGCGTGCGTGCGTGTGTGCGTGCGTGCGAGTGTAGAGTAGTCAGGCTTTAATCCTAATTCTAAAATCAAGTATTTTAACACATGTGTTTTAATGCACACATTTAAAGCATGCAAATAGGAAAGCAGAAGTAAATATAATTCAATTCAAAAAGCACTTTTATATCTCTATATATTAAAAGTAATACAAAAAACATATATGTTACAAAGCAAGGAGTGAGTTTAAAAGCCTGGCTTATTTTATTTTTAATAAAACTATAATACAAAATGTGTCTGAAATGTTTTTTTCTACAGACTGATCCTCTGACTCCTGATGTTTCTCTCACAGCCGACATGTGTCAGAGTCTGAGGATTAAACATCATCACTGCAGTCAGGATATCATCTCTCACACACACACACACACACACACACACACACACACACACACACACACACACACACACACACACACACACACACACACACACACACACACACACACACACACACACACACACACACACACACACACACACACACACACACACACACACACACACACACACACACACACACAGTATATAACTGGAGAGAGTGACCGTGTGAATGGTTCAGTCAGCAGAAGACCCTCTCTTTCTCTGCAGACCCTAATGAGCACACACAGAGGGTCGTGGAGCTGCTGCGGGGATTCATTTGAATGATGATCGTCTCATTGAGCACTGATTGTGACTCACGAGGGACAGTTCGAGTTGATGCTGAGAGTGAACTCTTTCTGTAACAAAGACAGTGTGAAAGGAGAGACTCCTCTTTGTGCCAACAGTGACTTTGACTTCAATCACAAACATGCTTAATTAACCCCATGTATGTAAAGCTCAGCCTCTCTCTCATCCTGATGCTCAGAGTATTCACCTGCAGGGAAGCAGCCTGGAGGATTGCATGATGCTGCATATTGGAGAGGAAGAGAGAGAAAGAGAGGAGAGGGTGGAGCTGCTGGAGTCTCTAATCTCACACCATCTGTCTCTGAAGAGGAAGAGGAGGAAGAGGAGGAAGAGGCTCCTCCCCCTGCAGCCGGTCTGTGTGAAGTTGAGCTACGGAGGAAGAGAGAGGATGCAAAGCAGAGAATAAACACATGGCAGTCTGCTCCTCCTCTTACTGAACCTCCTGCATGCCTTTCTGCTGCTGCACCTCCTTCTTCTCCTCCTGCACCTCCTCTATGCTGTGACTCCGCTCCTCTCTCATCCTCCACCAGAGGAGAGGCGGGGATGCAGAGATCCGCTGCGGGAAAGAGGAGCCTGCAGCCCGGATCTACAGCTCAGAAACCCCGCTGAGAGACAGACTGCCGGTACATATATCAAGGTAAGAAACCCCCTCTCCCTCCTCCTCCTTTCTCCTGCTGTATTCAACCTGCAGATATGTAACGTCCTGCAGGAACAATGCTGCAGTGGCTGGAGAGGAGATCGATAGAGCAGCATTATTACCGTCTTATTGTGAACACTTGATACGGTTTTTATTTGATGCATATTCATGTGCTCACAATACCACAGATATTACAAATGATATGCTTTTTAAAATGATTATCAGTGAGCATTGCGGTCTGAAAGCCGAGTCAACACAAGGAGACATTTGTGAGTTTTTTATTTGTATTTTAAGCTCAACAAACTACAAACTTGTATCTGATCCTGGAAACATAATACGATGAAATGGAACATATACCCGATGGTATTGGGGATGTGCCCAGATAGACGTTGATATTAGATCATCATGCGCTCAGCAGCTTCAGTGGAGATATGACAATGACAAACTGAAGTCCTCCTCCAACAGAGCAGCATGGATATGTGACACAGACCAAGTAAAACAGAAAACACATGAAATAGTGCAAGAGAAGAGATAATATGGAAACAACTAATGTTCTGAGGAGAAATCTGCAAAATATGAAATCTGAAATAAAAATAAAGCTATAAGATAAGATAAGATAAGATGGTACTTTATTGATCCCAATTTGGGAAATTGTACAATTAAACAAAACTAGAAATAAACAAGAAAGAAAAGAAAAGAAAATATACATGTTGAAATATAATTAGTGCTGCGAAATCATAACTTATTTTAAATTGACTTTTATTTGAGTAACTGTGGTCAGTTTTTAATCTAAAAACTGCATTTCCTAAAAAACGCGATTTTGTGTATGTCCTTCTTCGGCCCCCGTAGGATGGGCGATCAGGTGTCGAAGCTGAAGCAGCTGAGTTCATCAGACATGGAGGAGCAGAGATTCTTCCAGAACCAGAACCAGGACTACGTGGACCAGGCAGGGTCTGGTTCTGGATCCGAGGAGAGAGCCAACGAGCCGCTGGACGAGGAGGGCAAGGTGAGCAGCTCCGGAGCCGCTTTATAGCACCTTATATCGGGGTTAACGACGAGCTAACAGGCTAAGGAGCTAACACCATGCTAACAGGCTAACAGCTGGGCTAGCTCAGGTTTGTTATGGTTTCAGAATCCTTCATTAGTCCTGCAGAGGGGAGTGTTACAGCCAAGTGAAGACCACTGTTAGATAAAGAGCATGCATATAGTATTTAAAATAGTAGTCCAGAATATAAGCAGTTAGAGCAGAGGGTTATTGCTTCATGTCTGTAACTTGTCTATGTTCCTCAGGTGAGCGCTTCCTTCCAGAAGAAGGTCCAGAGTAAGATTAAAGACCTGCTGCAGCAGATGGAGGAAGGTCTGAAGACAGCCGACCCTCACGACTTCTCCACCTACACCGGCTGGACAGGTGAGTCAGCACCATACACCTGTGAACAAACGTTTGTTATAAGAAGTTTGATTTAACGGTTCTTTCTCAAAATAAAAGCCCCAGGAATCAACAATATGGCGACTGCTATCAAAACCGACTAAGCATTGGACATTTTACATTAATTATGTGACCGCCTATGTTTCCTGTAGCTGTTGAATTGCTCTACACAACAACATTTGGGCCCAGGTGGTCGTCCTATCTATACAACGCTTTTCTAGAAACTCAAAGACACTATAAGACAATAAGCAAAACTCACACCCTACAAAGAACAGTTGGGTGCTCAGATACCCTGCTAGAGAAAATTTTCTTCCCCCTGGCCTTCCTGTAGAGCAGTGTTTCTCAAACCTTTTCATACCAAGGACCACTAAACCAATAAAAAAACACTCGCGGACCACCTAACTCCACAAATATCCAAAATCACATCGTTTTTCGAGAACAGATTACAAATTGCCTGAAAATGGTACAAGGGGGTGTCCGGTGCCTTGCTCAAGGGCACCACGGCAGGGCAGGAGGATGAACTGGGACCTCTCCAAGTAGCAGTCCACACTCCATATTTTAGGTCTGGTCGGGGACTTGAACCGGCGACCCTACAGCTCACAGTCCAAGCCCCTACTGACTGAGACACTGCCGGAGCTTTGATACCATCATAGCCATAACATGTGTCTCCAGGCATCGCCCTGCTGTACCCGTTATGTGACTGTCTATGTTTCTTGTAGTTATTTAACTGTAAGTCCTAATATAAAGCCGTCCTGCTCGTCTCTAATCCCTGAGTTGTGTCTATAAGTAAATAAAATAAAAATATAATAGAAATAGTGCAGAATAGTCTATATACAAGTCATTGGAATATTGATATTTAAGAGTTGCAAACAGATGAATGTTATGGATGTTCTTTCAGAGTTCAGGTGTTTATGTGACCGCTGTAAGAGTCGGGAGGGCTGATCATTTATTCCAGGAAATGACTCAGACCTACTAATCGACCTGACCGAAGTTATTGAGTCTATGTAAGTTTACTGCTTGGCTCAGATCCACCAACGTCAGCAAGATCTCACCTCTATTAACTCCTGAAGAACCAGGTTCAATTAACTGCCGTTTCAATTCAGACGACTCTCTAAATCTGTTTAAGCGATCCCGAAGGATTTTGATATCAGTAAATGAGGCGTGGCCCTACCTAAATGTGAGTGTGGCAGGGTGCAGTCTTACCTTTGAAGCAGGAGAGGAGAGCGCAGATGTCTTTAAGTTGTCCCAGTCCAAAAGGTGGGATCAGTTTATTTGAAGAAAAATAGGTCCAAACTAATACAGGGTTTTTACCTTCTCTCTTTACAACATTATAATCATACTAAACCTATCATGCTGTGATCATGTTCTAATATGAAGCCTTAATTCATAGTTCACCCATTAAAGTCTTCCGACAAAATCCAAAAGGAATTTCCTCGTGGTGGCGAAGGTTCTCTAATTAGTTATAAAATCCCAACACATTTTAGAATGGTAGGTTTCAAACGTTCATCTAAACCATTCCCTCAGCATTCAATACACAGAAATTTAAGAGATATTTACTAAGTCTGAGAGAACCTTACCGAGAGCTATTAACCCAGCTCTGAGGGACAGAGCTTACAGAGAGAGAGCATACCAGGGGAACCCCCCCCCCCTCTCTCTCTCGCTCTCTCCCAAAAAGCAGTGCCCCTTTCTCATTTCTCTAACTCCCCTCCTCGACTCCTATCCTCGACTCCTATCCTCGAGACTTAGTCCCGCCCACAGAAGATGCGAGAGGAGGAGCGGAGGAGGGGAACCGAGGAGAGAGGAGGGGAAGCAGCAGGCGGTTAGAGAAAGGAGAACTCCTCTCCTCTGAACGGTCATTTTAAAGAGACGTCCATTAATGATGACAGGAGGCACAGCAGCCCTCTGTCTGATGGACAGATGTGTTCATGACCACTTCTATATTTACTTTGATTCATTCACAGTGCGGTGTAATGAGACAATAACAGGCTACAGGTGCGGACACACACACACACACACACACACACACACACACACACACACACACACACACACACACACACACACACACACACACACACACACACACACACACTGTACCACACACACCTGCAGCTCCTAAAGCATCATCAGGCTGCAGCCGTTGTGTATTTTATTTTGTGAAGCACTAAATGGTCTTAGAAACATCTGGACTCTTTGTTTGTAGATATCTACTAAACTAAAGCAGAGAGAGTAGGCCTGTTCTACTGAGTGAAATATATTATACACACTGCTCTGCTTTCTGCACGGACCTCTCAGCTGTTCTCTCAGGAAACATCGCGTCGCGATGAAAGCAGTTAATAAAATAATATCCAGGGGATGGATGCAGAGCTGTGATTGGCTGAGATCAGTCCGGCCGTGCGTCACGACTCTTTGAAACATCTCTGTTCCCGGAAATGCATCCATGAAGGAGCCGTGGAGGACCCATCAGTGTATCCTCGGTTAGAGCTCCTCCAGAGAGCCTCCTCGCTCCTCTCTCCTCTCTCCTCGGTTAGAGCTCCTCGACGCTCGATCCTCGGTCCTCGAAGTGCATTTAGAGAAATGAGATGTCCTTCAACATGGCGCGCTGAAATTCATTTCCGGGTCACTACCGGAGGACCGAGGAGTCGAGGAGGGGGATTTGATGAAATGAGAAAGGGCCGGTGTCTTTATGCTCAACAACAGGATATAAAAACCTAAGACCCCTCCTCCATGCCCATATTTGTGGAAACTGGGCATGGCCTCTGATGTACAGGACTGGACATGACCAGACATATTCTATGGCTATGGCATAAGACACACCTTCCCATGTTTGTGTAAAAAGGACATGACCCCTCCTCTGCAGGACTTGCAAAATATTATTCTCGGCTATGACATAACCACCTTTTTGAGGCCTCAGTGTGTTTCTCCCTAAGTCAGGAGCCCCCCTCCCGGTGTACTGCTGTGAGGGGAGAGGGAAGAAACTGCCTTCTCCCTTATCAGTGACACCCATAAATCATTATAGGCCTTACACTCAACTTAACAAACCACTTTGTTTATACTGTAAATATAGAAAAACCTAAAATATGAAGCATTTTCATTGTGGGTTATACAAGAATATAATTGATTATAACTAACTTTCGTTTTAAGTATTCATCCTAATATGGAGATCTCAACACCGTCTATTATTATTATTTTCTTATCTTAGACTGTAAATACTAATCTAACCCCTGAGTGTTGTCTGCAGGCATCGCCCTGCTGTACCTGCAGCTGCACCGCTGCTCCCAGGAATCCTCCCACCTGCAGAGGGCGCTGGACTACGTGAAGCGAACCCTCCGGATCCTGAACGGGCGTAAGGTCTCCTTCCTGTGTGGAGATGCAGGCCCTCTGGCTGTGGGAGCTGTGGTTCATCACAAGCTGAGGAACACTGAGGAGAGCCAGGACTGCCTGAACAGGTGAGAGGACACCTGATTTCCTGCTTCTTCACACACACTCTCTCCAGTACAGGTTAGCTCTGAGTGTTAGCATGCTAATGTAAACACAGACCATATCACTTCCAGAACACGTCTCATTGTTTCTGACAGCAACGTTTCTGATTGGCCCGTGGGCGTAAAGCCCGCCCACATTTTAGTAATGTCGTCATGACGCAGCAAATCTGGATCAGCTCCGTTGTTCCCCGTTTTTAGAGATGTGGGTACGGAGGAAAAGAGAGAGGGGTTTATTTCTGACACTTTGAGAGTCTCCTGACACACCGGGGACACACCGGGGACACATGGGGACACACCGGGGACACACGTTGAAAAGACATAGAAAGTGCATTTTGCATGATAGGAGAGTTATTTTGTGTGTGTGTGTGTGTGTAGGCTGGTGCTCCTCCAGAGTTCAGTCCTCAGTGACTCTGACCTCTCTGATGAACTCCTGTACGGTCGCGCTGGCTTCCTGTTCGCTCTGCTGTACGTCAACAGAGAGATGGGAGAGCACACAGTGGAGGAGAGCACCATCACACAGGTGAGACACACACATGTCTCTCTCACACACACTCACACACACACACAAGACTCTTAAAGCATCTCTGTGTGTGTGTGTGTGTGTGTGTGTGTGTGTGTGTGTGTGTGTGTGTGTGTGTGTGTGTGTGTGTGTGTGTGTGTGTGTGTGTGTGTGTGTGTGTGTGTGTGTGTGTGTGTGTGTGTGTGTGTGTGTGTGTGTGTGTGTGTGTGTGTGTGTGTGTGTGTGTGTGTGTGTGTGTGTGTGTGTGTGTGTGTGTGTGTGTGTGTGTGTGTGTGTGTGTGTGTGTGTGTGTGGTGCTGTACGTATATAAAGAGGCTCCCTTTTATATCTGTAAATCTGCTGCATCAACACAACACTTTTCCTTTCTGTTACTCACTCACTGTGGGGACATCATACAAACTACACACACACACTCTCTCTCACCCTTCTCTCTCTGTGTGTTCAGGTGGTGTCTGCGATCCTGGACTCGGGGAAGTCTCTCTCTCAGGACCAGAAGAAGACGGAGCGCTGTCCTCTGCTGTACGAGTGGCACAGGAAGCAATACCTGGGAGCGGCTCATGGGCTCACTGGCATCTTCTACATGCTGCTGCAGGTAACACCTGGTCTACAGGTAACACCTGGTCTACAGGTAACACCTGATCTACAGGTAACACCTGATCTACAGGTAACACCTGATCTACGGGTAACACCTGGTCTACAGGTAACACCTGGTAACACCTGATCTACAGGTAACACCTGGTAACACCTGATCTACAGGTAACACCTGATCTACGGGTAACACCTGATCTACAGGTAACACCTGGTAACACCTGATCTACAGGGAACACCTGATCTACAGGGAACACCTGATCTACAGGGAACACCTGATCTACAGGTAACACCTGATCTACAGGTAACACCTGGTAACACCTGATCTACAGGGAACACCTGATCTACAGGTAACACCTGATCTACGGGTAACACCTGGTCTACGGGTAACACCTGATCTACGGGTAACACCTGATCTACGGGTAACACATGATCTACAGGTAACACCTGATCTACGGGTAACACCTGATCTACAGGTAACACGGGTAACACCTGATCTACAGGTAACACCTGATCTACAGGTAACACCTGGTCTACGGGTAACACCTGGTCTACGGGTAACACCTGATCTACGGGTAACACCTGGTCTACAGGTAACACCTGGTAACACCTGATCTACAGGGAACACCTGATCTACAGGTAACACCTGATCTACAGGTAACACCTGGTAACACCAGATCTACAGGTAACACCTGATCTACGGGTAACACCTGATCTTCAGGTAACACCTGATCTTCGGGTAACACCTGATCTACGGGTAACACCTGATCTACGGGTAACACCTGATCTACGGGTAACACCTGATCTACAGGTAACACCAGATCTACAGGTAACACCTGATCTACGGGTAACACCTGATCTTCAGGTAACACCTGATCTACGGGTAACACCTGATCTACGGGTAACACCTGATCTACGGGTAACACCTGGTCTACAGGTAACACCTGGTAACACCTGATCTACAGGTAACACCTGATCTACGGGTAACACCTGATCTACGGGTAACACCTGATCTACAGGTAACACCTGATCTACAGGTAACACCTGATCTACAGGTAACACCTGGTAACACCAGATCTACAGGTAACACCTGATCTACGGGTAACACCTGATCTTCAGGTAACACCTGATCTTCGGGTAACACCTGATCTACGGGTAACACCTGATCTACGGGTAACACCTGATCTACGGGTAACACCTGGTCTACAGGTAACACCTGGTAACACCTGATCTACAGGTAACACCTGATCTACGGGTAACACCTGATCTACGGGTAACACCTGATCTACTTGTAACACCTGATCTACGGGTAACACCTGATCTACAGGTAACACCTGATCTACAGGTAACACCTGGTAACACCAGATCTACAGGTAACACCTGATCTACGGGTAACACCTGATCTTCAGTTAACACCTGATCTACGGGTAACACCTGATCTACGGGTAACACCTGATCTACGGGTAACACCTGATCTACAGGTAACACCTGATCTACGGGTAACACCTGAGCTACAGGTAACACCTGGTAACACCTGATCTACAGGTAACACCTGGTAACACCTGATCTACAGGTAACACCTGATCTACGGGTAACACCTGATCTAGGGGTAACACCTGGTCTACAGGTAACACCTGGTAACACCTGATCTACAGGTAACACCTGATCTATGGGTAACACCTGATCTATGGGTAACACCTGATCTACAGGTAACACCTAATCTACAGGTAACACCTAATCTACTTGTAACACCTGATCTACGGGTAACACCTGATCTACAGGTAACACCTGATCTACAGGTAACACCTGATCTACAGGTAACACCTGGTAACACCTGATCTACAGGTAACACCTGATCTACAGGGAACACCTGATCTACAGGGAACACCTGATCTACAGGTAACACCTGGTCTACGGGTAACACCTGGTCTACGGGTAACACCTGATCTACGGGTAACACCTGATCTACAGGTAACACCTGATCTACAGGTAACACCTGATCTACGGGTAACACCTGATCTACAGGTAACACCTGGTAACACCTGATCTACAGGTAACACCTGATCTACAGGGAACACCTGATCTACAGGGAACACCTGATCTACGGGTAACACCTGGTCTACGGGTAACACCTGGTCTACGGGTAACACCTGGTCTACGGGTAACACCTGATCTACGGGTAACACCTGATCTACAGGTAACACCTGATCTACAGGTAACACCTGGTAACACCTGATCTACAGGTAACACCTGATCTACAGGTAACACCTGGTAACACCAGATCTACAGGTAACACCTGATCTACGGGTAACACCTGATCTTCAGGTAACACCTGATCTACGGGTAACACCTGATCTACGGGTAACACCTGATCTACAGGTAACACCTGATCTACGGGTAACACCTGATCTACAGGTAACACCTGATCTACGGGTAACACCCGAGCTACAGGTAACACCTGGTAACACCTGATCTACAGGTAACACCTGTTAACACCTGATCTACAGGTAACACCTGGTAACACCTGATCTACAGGTAACACCTGATCTACGGCTAACACCTGATCTACGGGTAACACCTGGTCTACAGGTAACACCTAATCTACAGGTAACACCTGATCTACAGGTAACACTTGATCTACAGGTAACACCTGGTAACACCAGATCTTCAGGTAACACCTGATCTTCAGGTAACACCTGATCTACGGGTAACACCTGATCTACGGGTAACACCTGATCTACAGGTAACACCTGATCTACGGGTAACACCTGATCTACAGGTAACACCTGAGCTACAGGTAACACCTGGTAACACCTGATCTACAGGTAACACCTGGTAACACCTGATCTACAGGTAACATCTGGTAACACCTGATCTACGGGTAACACCTGATCTACAGGTAACACCTGGTAACACCTGATCTACAGGTAACACCTGATCTACGGGTAACACCTGATCTACGGGTAACACCTGATCTACGGGTAACACCTGATCTACGGGTAACACCTGATCTTCAGGTAACACCTGATCTACGGGTAACACCTGATCTACGGGTAACACCTGATCTACGGGTAACACCTGAGCTACAGGTAACACCTGGTAACACCTGATCTACAGGTAACACCTGGTAACACCTGATCTACAGGTAACACCTGATCTACGGGTAACATGTGATCTACATGTAACACCTGATATACAGGTAACACAACACGCAAGATGTACAATAAATAAAACATGCTTCAATTCAATAGCTTTAACAGCATGACCATAGTTACACATATTATCGCTAACGCTGTGTATAGTTGCTACATCTATACACAAGTACATTTAATATAAACAAACTGCTCAAATGTAACCTTAAGCAAGGAACACAGACTCATTTAATTCATATACATGAATACAAAATAAAATATGATGTATATATAAAATGTATCTCTCTCTCTCTCAGCCTGGAGCCAGAGTCCCGGCTGACGTTCTCTCAGAGTTCGTTCGTCCGAGCATCGATTACGTTCGTCATAAGAAGTTTCGTTCGGGGAATTTCCCGTCGTCTCTGAGCAACGAGAGCGACCGATTGGTTCAGTGGTGCCACGGAGCGCCGGGGGTCATACACACACTGCTGATGGCCCACCAGGTGAGACCCCTGCTGTACACACACCTGTACACACACTGTTGATGGCCCACCAGGTGAGACACCTGCTGTACACACACCTGTACACACACTGCTGATGGCCCACCAGGTGAGACACCTGCTGTACACACACCTGTACACACACTGCTGATGGCCCACCAGGTGAGACACCTGCTATACACACACCTGTACACACACTGCTGATGGCCCACCAGGTGAGACACCTGCTGTACACACACCTGTACACACACTGCTGATGGCCCACCAGGTGAGATACCTGCTGTACACACACCTGTACACACACTGCTGATGGCCCACCAGGTGAGACACCTGCTGTACACACACCTGTACACACTGCTGATGGCCCACCAGGTGAGATACCTGTACACACACCTGTACACACACTATCACCTGTACACACACTCCTCATGACCCACCAGGTGAGGTACCTGCCGTACACACACACGTAAACACACTCTTCATCAAGTCTCTGCAGAGCTTGTGAGGAGATTATGACAAAGAGGGAGTTTATAAATCCTCCTCACGGAACACCAGCCATTCATCTTAACAGCCTAGACACACACACACACACACACACACACACACACACACACACACACACACACACACACACACACACACACACACACACACACACACACACACACACACACACACACACACACACACACACACACACACACACACCCTCTCTCTGAGAACAAAGCTGATCACTGTCTCTTCTGTTGTTGTTGTTGTTGTTGTTGTTGTTGCATGAAGAGCGTTTCATTTTGCTAATGAATAATTAAAATGAGGCACGATCAGGTTGAAACATTTTGTCATGCCTGAGAGTTAAACAGAGAGGATGAGACGATGCACGGTGTAACGTTATGTGCTATAATGACAGCATCGTAGAAATGACCTCTAACATGCGGGGAGAGAAACAACAATCTACTTCTAGAGAACACTACTAACAGAAACGTGGATACAAGTCTGTCTGCAATTGCGTTGCATTTAGAGTGGCATGCAGAGCTGGGATTAGAAATCTTAAGGTCAAAATGTTGTTTGATCTCTTAATATAGATTGTGTTGAAAGCAGTCTGGATGCTAGGAAGCCAGTGTGCTTCACAGTATTAAGGACGACGAGAAGTCAAAGCAAGAACAGGCATGGGCTCAAAGTAGACGTCTCACTCAGACCTCTCCTACACAACGCACAGGATGACAGGAGGCATTGGTACACAAGAAGGTTAGCTTCAACAGACTGTCAGCATCTCACATGTTATCAACTTGTGGTTTCACATCTACATGCATGTTCTCACCTGTCTCTCTCTCACCTGTCTCTCTCTCACCTGTCTCTCTCTCACCTGTCTGTCTGTCACCTGTCTCTCTCTCACCTGTCTCTCTCTCACCTGTCTGTCTCTCACCTGTCTGTCTCTCACCTGTCTGTCTGTCACCTGTCTCTCTCTCACCTGTCTGTCTCTCACCTGTCTGTCTCTCACCTGTCTCTCTCTCACCTGTCTGTCTCTCACCTGTCTGTCTCTCACCTGTCTCTCACCTGTCTCACTCTCCGCTGTCTCTCTCTCACCTGTCTGTCTCTCACCTGTCTCTCTCTCACCTGTCTCTCACCTGTCTGTCTCTCACCTGTCTGTCTCTCACCTGTCTCTCTCTCACCTGTCTCTCTCACCTGTCTGTCTCTCACCTGTCTGTCTCTCACCTGTCTGTCTCTCACCTGTCTGTCTCTCACCTGTCTGTCTCTCACCTGTCACTCTCTCACCTGTCTCTCTCTCACCTCTCTCTCTCTCACCTCTCTCTCTCTCACCTGTCACTGTCTCTCTCTCACCTGTCTGTCTCTCACCTATCTCTCTCTCACCTGTCTGTCTCTCACCTGTCTGTCTCTCACCTGTCTGTCTCTCACCTGTCTCTCTCTCACCTGTCTCTCTCTCACCTGTCTGTCTCTCACCTGTCTGTCTCTCACCTGTCTGTCTCTCACCTGTCTCTCACCTCTCCGTCTCTCACCTCTCCGTCTCTCACCTCTCTGTCTCTCTCTCATCTGTCTCTCTCTCACCTGTCTCTCTCTCACCTGTCTCTCTCTCACCTGTCTCTCACCTGTCTCTCTCTCACCTGTCTGTCTCTCACCTGTCTCTCTCTCACCTGTCTCTCTCTCACCTGTCTCTCTCTCACCTGTCTGTCTCTCACCTGTCTCTCACTCACCTGTCTCTCTCTCACCTGTCTCTCTCTCACCTGTCTCCTGTCTCTCACCTCTCTGTCTCTCAGGTGTTCCAGGAGGAGAAGTACCTGAAGGTCTCACCTGTCAGTCTCTCACCCTGTCTGTCTCTCACCTGTCTGTCTCTCACCTGTCTGTCTCTCACCTGTCTCTCTCTCACCTGTCTCTCTCTCACCTGTCTGTCTCTCACCTGTCTCTCTCTCACCTGTCAGTCTCTCACCTGTCTGTCTCTCACCTGTCTCTCTCTCACCTGTCTCTCTCTCACCTGTCTGTCTCTCACCTGTCTGTCTCTCACCTGTCTGTCTCTCACCTGTCTCTCTCTCACCTGTCTGTGTCTCACCTGTCTATCTCTCTCTCACCTGTCTCTCTCTCTCACCTCTTTGTCTCTCACCTGTCTGTCTCTCAGGTGTTCCAGGAGGAGAAGTACCTGAAGGTCTCACCTGTCTGTCTCTCACCTGTCCCTCTCTCAGGTGTTCCAGGAGGAGAAGTACCTGAAGGTCTCACCTGTCTGTCTCTCACCTGTCCCTCTCTCAGGTGTTCCAGGAGGAGAAGTACCTGAAGGAGGCGTCAGACTGCTCGGAGGTGATCTGGCAGAGAGGTTTCCTGAGGAAAGGATACGGACTCTGCCACGGCACGGCAGGGAACGGATTCATCTTCCTGTCCCTGTACCGGAGGACGAAGGAGAGGAAGCACCTGTTCAGGGCCTGCAAGGTGAGGACATTTAAATATATCTATATATATATTTATATACATATAGATATATATACACTGAACAAAAATATAAACGCAACACTTTTGTTTTTGCTCCCATTTTTCATGAGATGAACTCAAAGATCTAAAACATTTTCTATAAACACAAAATAACCATTTCTCTCAAATATTGTTCACAAATCTGAAAGAATCTGTGATTGTGAGCACTTCTCCTTTGCCGAGATAATCCATCCCACCTCACAGGTGTGGCATATCAAGATGCTGATTAGACAGCATGATTATTGCACAGGTGTGCCTTAGGCTGGCCACAATAAAAGGCCACTCTGAAACGTGCAGTTTTATTGGGGGGGTCTGGGGGGGTCCGAAAACCAGGCAGTATCTGGTGTGCCTTAGGCTGGCCACAATAAAAGGCCACTCTGAAACGTGCAGTTTTGCTTTGTTGGGGGGGTCTGGGGGGGTCCGAAAACCAGTCAGTATCTGGTTTGACGGGTAGGGGTAGGGTTAGGGGTAGGGGTAGGGTAATGTTGTGAATTGAGTGGCCCATGGTGGTGGTGGGGTTATGGTATGGGCAGGCGTATGTAATGGACGACGAACACAGGCCACTCGATTCACAACATTACCCTAACCCTAACCCTATCCCTACCCCTAACCCCTCACACCAGATACTGACTGGTTTTCGGACCCCCCCAGACCCCCCCAACAAAGCAAAACTGCACGTTTCAGAGTGGCCTTTTATTGTGGCAGCCTAAGGCACACCTGTGCAATAATCCTGCTGTCTAATCAGCATCTTGATATGCCACACCTGTGAGGTGGGATGGATTATCTCGGGAAAGGAGAAGTGCTCACTATCACAGATTTTTTCAGATTTGTGAACAATATTTGAGAGAAATGGTTATTTTGTGTTTATAAAAAATGTTTTAGATCTTTGAGTTCATCTCACGAGAAATGGGAGCAAAAACAAAAGTGTTGCGTTTATATTTTTGTTCAGTGTATATATGTGTATGTATATATGGCAATATGAAAGAAAAATACACACTCTAATTTAAACAGTTTTTATTAGTAAATAATGATGTTCAAAATAAAATAGTCCCTCCGTTGCCTTCTGGACGAAACATGCGAGCTGGTTGCTAGGCAACAACACTAACAGCTAGCGAACAGAGAGCGTTGATCCATTATTTGGCTATTTATTTACATTAATGTGTTTGTTGCCGTTTATTGTGCAGCCACTGAAAACCTGTCCAGCATCAGTAGCATGGCTTACGAGGTCACTTGTTGAGGTTGAGGTTGTTCTAGGCCAGGGGTCGGCAACAGGTGGTCCGGATCCGGACCCAGATGCCGACCTATAATCAATACATTAACGGCCCGTCCACACAGCGGCGTGCGTTGAAGCTTCCAACGCTTCTGCCCATTCACTTTGAATGGGGTGACGTCACTTTTAGCCGAACTGCATTGTGGGAAGCGACGTGGAGCGTAGCTGGCGTTGCTCGCTTCAAAAGTTGAGCAATGTTCAACTTTTGGCGCCTCGGCAGAAGCGTCAGCCAATGAAATCCCGTTTATGCAAATCTGCCAGTACAAGCGCTAGCCAATCAAACCGCGTGTATGCTGGGAGAGACTACGCAGGTCATTTCCTCATATTCCAAAAAATGGAGGGAAAATTCATTATAGCGGTAGTGAATCACCCGGTGCTGAATGATCAGTCTCTGTTCATCTACCGGGATACAAACCGGAGGAACCAGGCATGGAGGGAGGTGGCAGAGGCAGTGGGTGGAACTGGTAGGTTTTCGCCTGTTTGGGGATTTTATATCCAGTTTACTTCGTTTTAACATTGCTATTGCTTTGTATGTCGGGGGGGCGGGAGATTCATGTGATTGGTTGTTGGTCGCGTTGCTCGCAAAAAATCCCCAAGCTTCAGACACACCCACCTCCAAGCGTCAACGCACGCCGCTGTGTGGACGGGCCGTTAATGGGGGATTTCAATTTTGACGTTTTTATAACCGCTGCCGACAGGGGGCGAAAGAGAGGAGTGAGCGATACAGGGAGAGAAACACAGAAGAAGAGACGAGAGCGCGGCAGAGAGAAGCCGAGAGGAAAGTGAGTGAAGAGAGTAATTAGCGATACAGGGAGAGAAGACGGAGAGACAAATAATGACACATGGCGCTCTCCAAGAAGAGGACAGTGAGAACAGAGCTTTGAACGCTGAGTGGACTCATTCATGTTCCTCTGGCCCGCTGGGAGCTCAGAGCCAGTGTGTCTCAAGTGAGAGAGGGGCTGCAATATAAGAGGGACAGAAAGAGACACTTCAGAAACTGTTCAATTGTCATGATGTGTAAAGACTGATATGTTCTATAGTCGTCTGAAACTGTTAAGTCATGATGTGAAACGGTTAGCAAAGAAAAAGGGAAACTCAAGCTGCTGCTGCAATTTATTTTATTTATCTAAAATTAAGCACTTTTAAGATGCACATATTTTCAAAAGCTATTTTATTTATGTTCTCTATTTTATTTGTAAATGCAGCCCGAGAGGAACATTACACATATCCACAGTATTTACTGTATATCTGTAGAGTTCAATGTTCATTGTTGTTATGAATTGTACTTTCTTTATTTGATTGGCAGTCAGCTGTTGTTGACATGCAGACGTTGATGAAGCTGCAGCTACTTCAATATCACACTAATTCATGAAGCAACTTAGACACTTTGATGTTCCGGACCTTTGCATGGGGAGACTTTCTCTAACTGGACCTCGTTGAGTTTGAGTTGAATTCCCCTGTTCTGGCTGTTGCTCGGCGTGGAGAGAATATTGCTCCACTTTCTCCGGTCCCCGAGATTGGGCTTCCAGCAGCTCTGGAGAGAGCTTTGCACCTGTGGCCACTAACGCTCATCATTTCTCTGCTTGGTAACCTTTTATAAAAGCAATAGCTCACTTCAGGCCGTGATATATGCTCATTATATCACAGCTAAGGGGCGTGGTTCGGCCTGACGCGAAGACAACCCCCTTATAACTCGCATAATGAGCATATACCACGGCCTGTCGTGAGCTATTGCTTAATTATCCCTTACATGTTTCCATCTTAAGCTTAGTTAGTTAATTTCCTAACGGACGTAATGTAGCAGCTGTAACGGTTGTTGCTTTTCTCAGACGCGGAGGGATACTGACTTGTTGTGAAAATTAACTACAATTCTACCCGTGGTATATGCTCATTATATCACGAACCAATCAGATTGCTTGATTTGACTTGTCCGTTTTATAAAGATAAATATACCTACAAGCTGCAGTCTCAGGGCCGTTTTCAGCAGGAAGCAGCTCTGTCTCCAGAATAAAAGCAGCAGGAGACTCTCTTCAGATTTATTATTAACCCTGCATATTCCAGAATGTTTTTATTGATGACGGGCATTTTCCTGTGACCAGTGTTTCTGATTTTTTGCAGAACTAAGTCTCAGTCCTGCAGCGCTGTGAACCAAAGTTGGTGTAGAAAGAGAAAATCTTATCAGAAAATCACAATTCAGCTTTTTCCTAACATGCAGCTGCATTAGCAAACAATCCATCATGCTGGCCTTCTGTCTCTCGGTCCTGCAACGCTGCAGAACACTCCACTTTAGAGTCTAGCAGAGAAACCCATCAGGGTCCCAGGGGGTTTTCTGTAGAAGGAGTTGTAGATGCGTGTGACATGTCAAGTCAATCACAGTGAGGTGAGGGGGGGGGGGGCCTTTAAATGCTTTCACTTACTTCGCCCAATCAGAATCTTTCATTCGTCCTGCAGCGGAAAATGTATAGCGATTTAAAGATAAGTGCATTTGACATGCATCGGGACAACCAGTACACATACTGCCAGTAGCAGGGGTTAAAAGCAGAAAGTGGGCATGTGAAAGTAATGAAGGGTCCGGTAAGAACATGTTATTCTGTAATCAGACTAAATGAGGCCCTTAATGTGTGTTTTCCTCAGTTTGCAGAGTGGTGTCTGGACTACGGGACTCACGGTTGCCGGATCCCAGACAGACCCTACTCTCTGTTCGAGGGTAAAACTCTTTCAAACACCTCCGTTCAAATGTGATAGTATCATCTGTAGATCCATGCAGCAGCAGCAGCAGCAGCAGCAGCAGCAGCAGCAGCAGCAGCAGCAGCAGCAGCAGCAGCAGCAGCAGCAGCAGCAGCAGCAGCAGCAGCAGCAGCAGCAGCAGCAGCAGCTCTGTGATGAGAGCAGTCAGTCCGTCTGAAACAAACACCAGCAGAGGATACATGAGATCAAAACACTGATATTTGATGGTTTATTGACATTTTTCTGCTGAAATATGGGAAGGAAATGTGTCTCATAATGCAAACTGAATTCAATTAGGATTTCAAATCAATAACCCTGAGGTAATTGCACACTAAATGTTAATAATATCCTACTTTTAAATGTTGTCCGCTGTAGTTAAGCCTTTCAGTGTCTTATCTAAATGCAGTATATTTAGAGAGATATTTATACATTTTATTTCACTATATATACTTCATGTCTGATTTGACATACACTTGCTTTAAATCTTGGTATAAAGCCTATCTTTACATAAATATCACCCTTATAGTACTCTTAATGAAAATGTGAGAATATAATCATAATAAAAGTATTTGTCAGAAACCAGACGATTAAAGAATCACGTCTCCCGGCTAGACTTTTGACTTTATTATATATCTGCTAAATGTCAGATTTTACATAGAAATACTTGGTTTCTCCCAATAAATAATGATATTTATATATACCCTATCTTGGCATGGATATCGGCTTATAAACACAGCGGCTCAATTCATTGAAAAAGCAGGAAACACTATGTGTGTTTAGTCTGTGTAAAACATACTTGTTAGTTTGAGGAAGTGTACAGACCTGGTCCAGATCCTCTTTCATAGATATCACATGATCATTTCAATATGTCTTTCATTCATTATAACGATAAAATGATTCATTGCCCTTATATCCTCTTTGCAATATCAGTACTAAGTCGGGTACTAAGTCCTTAGTCTGGTGATTTATTCGTGGAATGCTGAATAGAGACACCCTGCAGCTTCAGTTTCAGATCGTAGAGAACTCTTAAAAACGCAGCTGAAATCAATCTCTCACCTGTTGCTCTGTTTCCTCAGGTATGGCTGGAACTGTGTATTTCCTGTCGGAGCTGGAGAACCCCGAGGCCTCCTGCTTCCCTGCCTTCGAACTCTGACCTGCTGAGGAGGAGGGGGAAGAAGAGGAGGAAGATGAAGAGGAGGAGGAAGAAGAATAGAAGTCTGGACATGTAAAGGATGTTTTTGTGATGCAGATTTCCTGATGAGTGAGTAGTGACTGAGTGACTCTTTATTGAAACGTTTACAAGGAGGGGGAAGAGGATTAATGTCGCACTGAATAAAGACCCTGCTGGACTGATGAAGACGATGATGAAGAAGGACTCTGATCACAGGAATCCTGCAGACATTTGGAGAAAAGACTTTCAATCTGATCCAGCTGGAAGAACTCTGACCCTCAGCCTTTAAAACGTGTGTGTGTGTGTGTGTGTGTGTGTGTGTGTGTGTGTGTGTGTGTGTGTGTGTGTGTGTGTGTGTGTGTGTGTGTGTGTGTGTGTGTGTGTGTGTGTGTGTGTGTGTGTGTGTGTGTGTGTGTGTGTGTGTGTGTGTGTGTGTGTGTGTGTGTGTGTGTGTGTGTGTGTGTGTGTGTGTGTGTGTGTGTGTGTGTGTGTGTGTGTGTGTGTGTGTGTGTGGCTAGCATCGACTCATCACCTCACGAAGGTCAACACAAGTGGGAGAGTACATTTTATATTCAAATACCTCTTTTATTTTGCATCATTTCAAGTTAATTGACCAATAAAAATGCAGAAAATGACCTTCATTCTTTTGATCCGAGCTGTGCAGAGAGGAGGCGTCATCAATAGATACATGTGATAAAAGATGTCATGTTTAATGTGCGTTAAGGAGTCAGACGTCGTCGTGGCGATGGAGATGTTTCCATGTGTTCAGAGAAAATAAATGGTCCTTAAATGTTTAAAAAGAAATGCGTTTCTATATTTATTTCTCTGGGAATTGAGTTGTGAATGATGTCTTCCTTCTCTTCAGGATCGTTTGAACTGCAGTTAATTGATGAGTCTAAGCAGTTAGTTGATGAGTCTAAGCAGTTAGTTGATGAGTCTAAGCAGTTAGTTGATTAGTCTAAGCAGTTAGTTGATGAGTCTAAGCAGTTAGTTGATGAGTCTAAGCAGTTAGTTGATTAGTCTAAGCAGTTAGTTGATTAGTCTAAGCAGTTAATTGATGAGTCTAAGCAGTTCATTGATGAGTCTAAGCAGTGAATTGATGAGTCTAAGCAGTTAGTTGATTAGTCTAAGCAGTTAGTTGATTAGTCTAAGCAGTGAATTGATGAGTAAGCAGTTAGTTGATTAGTCGAAGCAGTTAGTTGATGAGTCTAAGCAGTTAATTGATGAGTCTAAGCAGTTAGTTGATTAGTCTAAGCAGTTAGTTGATTAGTCTAAGCTTAGTCTAAGCAGTTAGTTGATTAGTCTAAGCAGTTAATTGATTAGTCTAAGCAGTTAGTTGATTAGTCTAAGCAGTTAGTTGATTAGTCTAAGCAGTTAATTGATGAGTCTAAGCAGTTAGTTGATTAGTCTAAGCAGTTAGTTGATTAGTCTAAGCAGTTAATTGATTAGTCTAAGCAGTGAATCGGTGCTCTCAGGCCTCCCTTCCTCTGACTCGTTCCAACTCCTACCTCCAAACTCTGCTGCAGAAACTCTCCTCTCTACTCTCTCATCCTCTCTGGACTCTCTCTGTCCTCTCACATCTCGGCAGGCTCGTCAGTCCCCTCCTGCTCCCTGGCTAAATGATGCACTGCGTGCTAATAGAACCGTCCTTCGGGCAGCAGAGCGGAAACGGTGGAAATCCAAACACTGTGACGACCTCCTAACCTATCAGGCTCTCCTCTCCTCTTTCTCTGCTTCCATCTCTCAGGCAAAAAGCACTTTCTTTCAAGATAAGATCCAATCTTCCTATTCCAATCCCAAAAAACTATTTTCCATCTTCTCCTCCCTTCTGGACCCCCCCAAAGCCCCTTCCCCCTCCTCCCTTCTGTCAAGCGACTTTGTTAACCACTTTGAAAAAAAGGTTGATGATATTCGCTCTTCTTTTTCTGACTCACCTTTACTCACCGCTGGGTCACCAGACCCTCCTTCCACCCACACACTGACCTCCTTTTCCCCTCTCTCTCCAAGTGAGGTTCTTACCCTCATTACCTCTGCCCGCCCTACCACCTGTCCTCTGGACCCTATCCCTTCAAACCTCCTTCAGACTATCGCTCCTGATATTCTACCGTTTCTCACCCATTTCATCAACACTTGTCTAACTTCTGGTCACTTTCCAAACAGTCTCAAGGAGGCAAGAGTAAACACTCTCCTAAAGAAACCCACTCTCAACCCGTCTGATGTTATAAACTACAGGCCTGTCTCTCTCCTCCCGTTCCTGTCTAAAACACTTGAACGCGCTGTCTTTAAACAACTCTCCTGTTATCTCCATCAGAACAACCTTCTGGATCCGCACCAGTCTGGTTTCAAGGCAGGTCACTCCACAGAAACTGCCCTCCTTGCTGCCACTGAGGAACTGCACACTGCCAAAGCAGTATCCCTCTCCTCTGTCATCATCCTTCTGGACCTGTCTGCTGCATTCAACACGGTGAACCATCAGATCCTCCTTCGCACTCTCCAAGAACTTGGAGTTTCAGGCTCTGCACTTTCCCTCATCACCTCATATCTCAAAGACCGCACCTACAGGGTAACTTGGAGAGGGTCGGAGTCCGACCCTTGTCAATTAACTACAGGGGTCCCTCAGGGCTCTGTTCTTGGTCCCCTCCTCTTCTCTTTGTACACAAACTCGCTCGGATCTGTCATTAGCCCGCATGGTTTTTCATACCACTGCTACGCTGACGACACCCAATTAATTCTGTCCTTTCCCCGCTCAGAGACCCAGGTCGTCGCACGCATCTCTGCTTGTCTAGCTGACATCTCTCAGTGGATGTCTGCTCATCACCTCAAGCTCAACCTTGACAAGACTGAACTGCTTTTCCTTCCGGGAAAAGATTGTCCCACTCTTGACCTAACAATCAACATCGGCACCTCTGTTGTTTCCCCGACTCAGACTGCAAGGAATCTGGGTGTGACCCTAGATAACAACCTGTCCTTCACTGCAAACATCGCTGCTACAACCCGCTACTGCAGATACACGCTTTACAACATCAGGAGGATACGTCCCCAGCTGACCCAGAAAGCCACGCAGGTTCTGGTCCAGGCTCTCGTCACCTCACGCCTAGACTACTGCAACTCCCTCCTGGCTGGTCTACCTGCATGTGCCATCCGACCTCTGCAGCTCATGCAGAATGCAGCGGCTCGTCTGGTCTTCAACCTTCCTAAATTCTCCCACGCCACGCCGCTCCTCCGCTCCCTCCACTGGCTTCCGGTAACTGCTAGAATCCACTTCAAGACAATGGTACTTGCGTACCATGCTGCGAATGGATCTGGCCCTTCCTACATCCAGGACATGGGTAAACCGTACACCCCAGCACGTGCACTCCGCTCTGCATCAACCAAACGGCTCGCTGCACCCTCGCTGCCAAGTGGACCCAAGTTCCCATCAGCAAAAACACGTGGGTTTGCTATCCTGGCTCCAAAATGGTAGAATGAGCTCCCCACTGACATCAGGACAGCAGATAGCTTACACACCTTCCGGCGCAGACTGAAAATTCATCTCTTTCGACTCCACTTCGAGCAATAGAACTATTAACAAAGCACTTATATACTAATAAAGGACTGGCTTACCTAAAGCCAGTTGAGTAGCACTTGAAATGTTTTTGCTCTATGAAACCTGATGTACTTATATGATTCTGTTTTCTTCAAGTTTGTATTTTGTTGGTCGAACGCACTTATTGGAAGTCGCTTTGGATAAAAACGTCAGCTAAATGTAATGTAATGTGAATTGATTAGTCTAAGCAGTGAATTGATGAGTCTAAGCAGTTAGTTGATTAGTCTAAGCAGTTAGTTGATTAGTCTAAGCAGTGAATTGATGAGTCTAAGCAGTTAGTTGATTAGTCTAAGCAGTGAATTGATTAGTCTAAGCAGTGAATTGATGAGTCTAAGCAGTTAGTTGATTAGTCTAAGCAGTTAGTTGATTAGTCTAAGCAGTGAATTGATGAGTCTAAGCAGTTAGTTGATTAGTCTAAGCAGTTAATTGATTAGTCTAAGCAGTTAATTGATGAGTCGAAGCAGTTAGTTGATTAGTCTATGTGACGAAGGTAACTTCGTCACTATGGACTGACGGCTTCGGGCCGGGTAATCTTGCACATTGTAGTGCCGAGAGACGGGAGTCGGAGGCGCGGTATCAAAGTTACAAGCTATACTTTTATTTAGCATCTGAACACGCATGTAAACAACTTCATGCCCGGGAAGCAAAGACCGGCGGAAACAGGAAGTCCGGCTCACTCAAATGTCCGTGCGGAACAATACCCCAACCCATAGATCCGTCGGTGAATAATGTCAATCACCACACAAGCCCCCCCAGTATTCACCCATAGTCAAAATCCTCGTGCCTGGGAGGAAGTACCACCCGACCCCGCCGCGTACGGACCACAGGGGCCGAGGAGGGCGGGGCCGCAGGCGAGGGCAGGGGCGCCAACGAGGGCGAGGGCGGGCCATGGGAGGGCGGCCCCGACCCTAAGGTGGCCGCAGGGGACCGCGGTGGCGAATAAAAACGAAATCTGCCGACCGTAATCCGGGGGACACCTGGAAAGCTGGGTTGCTGTGCTGCGACGTGGGGACGGGCGTGAATGTCGCGGCGGTCTCCAGCAGGGAGGAGCGCTGTCCGGCTGCAGACCAGGGCACAGTGGCAGTGGGAATGAACCCGTAGCGTCTGGCCATAGACGAGCTCCGCCGACGAGGACTGCAGGTCTTCTTTGGGGGCACACCTGAGGCCGAGCATAACCCACGGGAGTTTATCCACCCAGTTGCCGTCTGTCAAGCCGGCACGCAGTGACGCCTTCATGGACCGGTGAAACCGCTCACACAATCCGTTAGCCTGGGGGTGATATGCGGTGATGCCGTGCAGCTTGACCCCCAAACCCACAGCAACAGCGTTCCACAGCTCCGAGGAGAACTGAGAACCTCGGTCAGAGGAGAGGTCAGACGGGGTCCCGAAGCGCGCCACCCACGTGCCGATGAAAGCACGGGCGACGTCGGAAGCTGATGTCGAGGCGAGGGGAACGGCCTCGGGCCAGCGGGTCGTCCTGTTCACCATCGTAAACAGGTAGGTGAAACCGTGAGAGGGGGGAAGCGGACCTACGAGGTCGACATTGACATGGTCAAACCTCCTCTCAGGAACCGCAAAAAGTTCAAAAGGGGCCCTAGTATGGCGGTGAACTTTGGCCCGTTGACAGGCCACGCACGAATCGACCCAGGACCTCACGTCCTTCTTAAACCCCTGCCACACGAACTTCTGCGACAACAACTTCACGGACGGCTTCCTACCGGGGTGGGAAAGATTGTGAACCGCCTCAAAAACGGGTCGACGCCGGTCCGCAGGGACCAGCGGTCGAGGCTGGCCCTTGGAGACGTCACACCACAGCTTTGCGCCAGAGTCACCGACCGTGACCTCCTCCAGGCGTAATCCCGTGACCGAGGCCTTGAGGGTCTGGACCCCGTGGTCAGAGGCCTGGTCAGCGCCCATGCGGAGGTAATCGAGGCCCAGCTGCACAGCTCCGATGACCGCTCTGGAGAGGCAGTCCGCGACCACGTTAGCCTTGCCAGCGATGTGTCGTATGTCCGTGGTGTACTTGGAGATGTACGAAAGCTGGCGTTGCTGTCGGGCGGACCACGGCTCGGCCACCTTGGACATGCAGAAGGTCAGTGGCTTGTGATCCACAAACGCCGCAAACTCCCGGCCTTCCAGCAGGAAACGGAAGTGGCGAACGGCCAAATAGAGACCAAGGAGTTCTCTGTCGAAAGCGCTGTACTTGCGCTCCCTGGGAGTCAACTGGCGACTGAAAAAGGTGAGTGGTTGCCAGGCGCCGTCGACCCATTGTTCATGCACCGCGCCCACTGCGTAGTCAGACGCGTCGGTGGTGATAGCGATGGGGGCCCTGTGTGACGGGTGAGCCAACATGGCGGCTTCGCCCAGGGCGGCTTTGGTGGCGTTCAAAGCGACCTCCCTTTCAGCCGTCCAGTCTATGGCCTGGCCGGGGGACTTGTCCCTGAGGGCCTCGTACAGCGGGCGCATGTTGTGGGCCGCCCGGCGGATGAACCGGTGATAAAACGTCACCATCCCGAGGAACTCTCGGAGCGCCCGAGCTGTAGGCGGTCGTGGAAAGGCAGACACGGCCTCCACTTTCGACGGGAGGGGGGCGGCCCCATCCTTGCTGATGAGGTGCCCGAGGAAATGGATGGAGGACAACCTGAACTGACACTTCGCCGGGTTAATAATCAGGCCGTGTTGGTTGAGCCTCGCGAAAAGGACCCGGAGATGTGCCTGGTGCTCTTCGGAGGAGGAGCTGGCGACCAGGATGTCGTCTAACTAGACGAAGATGAATGGCATGTCTCTGAGCGCTGAATCCATCAGCCGCTGAAAGGACTGAGCTGCGTTCTTAAGTCCAAACGGCATACGCAGGAACTCGAAAAGCCCAAAAGGCGTAATTACCGCAGTTTTGGGGACGTCCGAGGGGTGCACCGGCACCTGGTGGTAGCTCCGCACCAGATCCACCTTGGAGAAAACCAGCTTGTCCGCCAGGTGTGCAGAGAAGTCCTGGATGTGAGGGACCGGGTAGCGGTCTGGCGTTGTTAAGGCGGCGGTAGTCACCACACAGTCGCCAGCCACCGGCTGATTTAGGGACCATGTGAAGCGGCGAAGTCCAGGGGCTGTCTGAGCGGCGGATGATGCCCAGACGCTCAGACGCTCCATGTTGACGAACTCCGACTTGGCGACTGCCAGCATGTCATGGTTGAGCCGCCGGGCCCTAGCGTAGACAGGGGGGCCTTCAGTGTGTGGTGCTCTACCCCGTGTTTGGTAGTGGCAGCGGAAAAGGTGGGCTGCGTCAAGTCGGGAAACTCACTGAGAAGGTGCTGGAACTTGTCGCCCTGTGAGAGTGAGCTGGAGAGCACGCTGAATGACGCCTCGCCGCGGGTACACGTGAACGAGGCAAACGTCAGTGCGTCCACCAGGCGGCTGTTCTTGACGTCCACCAGCAGTCCGTGAGCGCACAGGAAGTCTGCGCCGAGGAGAGCGAAGGAGATGTCAGCCGTGACGAAATCCCACTTAAACCGCTGACCCTCGAAGCACAGGTCCACTGTCTTTGTGCCATAGGTGCGAATAGGGGTGTCGTTAGCGGACGTTAAAGGTGGGCCGTGGCCTCCGCCGGCAGGACGCTCCGCTGGGCTCCTGTGTCACAAAGGAGTCTGCGACCAGAGAGGGTGTCCCTGATGAACAGGAGCCGGTTGGATGTGCCCACGCTCGCGGCCACTACCGAGCGCAGGCCTTGGCGTTTCCCGTTACCTTGTAGGTGCAGGGAGGACGGCACATCTTCGCTTTCGCCCCGTAGCGTGCATGGTAATAACACAGGCCAGGGCTGGGGTTGCTGACGTCGGCCCCGGAGCTTCTGCTAGGTGGCATGCCTGTACCAGGGAAGGTGCCGCTGCGTGTCGGGGCCAGCACCTCCGGGGCAAATCGCTGGGTTGCCAGGAAGAACCGGTCGGCTTCTTCGGCCAAAACGCGGGGCTCAGTAATAGCCGTGTTAGCGAGCGCTGTCTGTACATGCGGCGGCATGTGCCGAAGAAACAGTTCTATGAACAAAAAATGTGGTTCTTCCGTACCCAGCAGGCTGAGCATCATCTCCATGTGGTCAGAAGGCTTGTTGTCCCCCAGGCTATGAATAGCGAGCAGGCGTCGGGCCCGTTCCGACCGTGACAGCTCGAAAGTCTTTAGCAGGAAAACCTTGAACGCTGCATATTTATCCTGGGCAGGAGGAGATGTAATAAAGCCCACCGTCGGGGTTGCAGTGGAGCTCCCCAGCGCCGAAACGACGTGAAAATAGCGTGCTGCGTCGTCAGTCACTCTGCGGAGGGCGAACTGAGCCTCCGTCTGAGCGAACCATGCAGCCGCAGATGTCTCCCAAAACTCCGGCAGTTTGAAAAAAACGGCGTTACTTGCCATGCTCGGTTCAGTCTCGGATCCTTCAACGAGACTTATGTCGGGGTCACCAATGTACTGCCGAGAGACGGGAGTCGGAGGCGGGGTATCAAAGTTACAAGCTATACTTTTATTTAGCATCTCAACACACATGTAAACAACTTCATGCCCCGGAAGCGAAGACCGGCGGAAACAGGAAGTCCGGCTCACTCAAATGTCCGTGCGGAACAATACCCCAACCCATAGATCCGTGGGTGAATAATGTCAATCACCACAGGACACACAGGACAAATCACTCAGCACTTTAGTGAACAGTTTGCACTTTATTAGCGGGATTTGCACAGTACAGTTAAACATTGCCTATTTGCACATTTTATACTATTTATTGATGTAGTGTGTATTAAATTATTCAACCGTATTAAATTGTTCGTCGGGCTCTTGGCTCCATCTGGAAAGAAAGAGGAGTTATAGCGAGAGCGCCAAAAGTGTTGGTTTGTGTTGATTGACAGCGGTTGAGATTATGTTGAAAGGATATGTTTAGCGTGTAAAGGTCATGATATAAGGTGCATTAATGGTACAAGTTACTCCTATAACAGTCAACATCATAACACTCACCTCCGCCTGCTCTCCCGTCTCCGGTCCCAAGGTCCGTCATCGTAAAGGGTCCCCGGGGAAACAGCGGATCCTTTTTATCGTTCCGGATGGGGTTAAAGGAGCAGGTTGGAGGCAGGGGTGATTTGTTATCATGTACATGTGGCTTGTTTGTTTATAACGTTTTTTCTTTTCATACAGTAATTAAATATAATGTAAGTAAAGGATGTTTGTCATTCTCCACTAAATGTTTATTGTGAATAACTACGGTCCTTACCTGAGCTGACCATCTCTGCACATGCCACCCCTTTTGGATGGTACGGTCTGATGGGTGGGGCTATAAAGGGTGGCATGTTGGGCTCATTTGAGGAAGAATAGGGTGGGAGACAGTCATTGGGGGATATTGATGTGGTCAACCATGTACCAAAGATGAATAAATACCCACACCTTGTTGTATCAAGACTTTCTGCCTCTGTCTCCTTACTTGGTCGGGCCGCTCACTTGTCAGCTTCACAATTGGTGTCAGAAGTGGGATTGACCAAGTGAGGAGGTGAGAGTGATGGAGGAACTGCGGGAGATGATGAGGTCACTCCTGCAGCTTCAGGCAGCCGGTGAGCAGCAGTTCGCACAGGAAGAGGAACGGAGACTCCGGAGGCAAGACGTCAGATTGGCTGGAGGCTCGACGGGCGCTGACTCTGCCGCTGAGGCATCAGAGATCCTGGCGGAGAACCGGAGATTGGTGCAAGAGCAGAAAGAGGAGCAGCTCCGGTTACAGAGGGAAGAAGAGAGGAAGGCAGAAGCTTCGAGAACGGTTGGAAAGATGGCGGCGCCCACGCAGAAGAATAACAAGCCAAGGAAACCTGGAGGAAAGGAGTCGTCGCAACCTTTGATCATTGCCAAAACTCCGGAGTTCGTCCGGGATGTGATGGGTTCCGACGCGGGGAGTACCAAGGGCGGGACTTTCTGGACAGGATGTCGGAGAAAGTGAATGAGGACATCGAGTGTCTCGATGTCTGAGCTGAGCAAACAGGCGGCCGGTGATGGAGCAGCGGGGCGCTGGAGGAAGCGAAAAAGACTGAGGCGCAAGATGCGGATGGAAAAGATAGCCGAGAAAGTCCGTCAGGAGAGAGAGCGCGTCAGAGAGCAGAACCAGCAGGAGCGCATGGGAAGGAAGAATCCGATCCCGAAGAGAAAGAAAGGGAAGCTTCCTTCTGACTACACGCCCCCCCCTGAGGAAACCAAGCTGCACAAGGGGAAGCAGAAACCTTGTAGGGAAGCCAAGATTTCCAAGACACTGTGCTTCCAGGGGAGAGGGGTAAGGAAATGTCACGGAGGTGATCTCTGGGCTCATAGATCTCGGCCTCCGTTACGGGTTGTTTAGTTTTTTGTTGTTGAAAAGTGTTCCCCTTTCCCCATGTCTGTCGTTGATTGTGTGCACCTGGTGCCCTGTGTTGTCTCCTCCCCCCTCACCTGTGTCCTGTTGGGTTGATTGGGTTGGGCATTTAGGCTCTGGGGTTTTGCTGTTAGAGAGGCTGGTAGTGTGTGTGAGATCCTGGTGGCTGGAGGCTGTGCCCACGTGAACAGCAGGATTGAGGCTGTGTGTATTGTGTTCATGCTGTAATAAATGCCCAAACCGGGTTATATTTGGGACGTGCTGCCTCTGACTCCTTGCTTGGTCTGGGCCGCTCAATTATCAGCTTCACAATTGGTGTCAGAAGTGGGATATTGATGTGGTCAACCATGTACCAAAGATGAATAAATACCCACACCGGGTTGTATCAAGACTTTCTGCCTCTGTCTCCTTACTTGGTCGGGCCGCTCACTTGTCAGCCTCACAGTCTAAGCAGTTAGTTGATTAGTCTAAGCAGTTAGTTGATTAGTCTAAGCAGTTAATTGATTAGTCTAAGCAGTTAATTGATTAGTCTAAGTTGTGAATTGATTAGTCTAAGCAGTTAATTGATTAGTCTAAGCAGTTAATTCATTAGTCTAAGCAGTTAGTTGATCAGTCTAAGCAGTGAATTGATTAGTCTAAGTTGTGAATTGATTAGTCTAAGCAGTTAGTTGATTAGTCTAAGCAGTGAATTGATTAGTCTAAGCAGTTAGTTGATGAGTCTAAGCAGTTAATTGATTAGTCTAAGCAGTTAGTTGATTAGTCTAGGCAGTGAATTGATTAGTCTAAGCAGTTAGTTGATGAGTCTAAGCAGTTAATTGATTAGTCTAAGCAGTGAATTGATTAGTCTAAGCAGTGAATTGATTAGTCTAAGCAGTTAATTGATTAGTCTAAGCAGTTAGTTGATTAGTCTAAGCAGTGAATTGATTAGTCTAAGCAGTGAATTGATTAGTCTAAGCAGTTAGTTGATTAGTCTAAGCAGTTAAGATGGACTTTTATTAATCCCTCGTGGAGAAATAGTTTCTCTGCATTTGACCCATCCTAGTGTTAGGAGCAGTGTGCTGCCATTTTGAACGGCGCCCAGGGAGCAGTGTGAGGAACGGTGCCTTGCTCAGGGACACCTCGGTAGCACTTGGTCTTGCCGGGACTTGTCTAGTCTAAACTGTTAATTGGCTAGTCTAATCTAAGCAGTTAATTGATGAGTCTAAGCAGTTAATTGATGAGTCTAAGCAGTGAATTGATTAGTCTAAACTGTTAATTGGTTAGTCTAATCTAAGCAGTGAATTGGTATTAAATGTTGAGTAAAATGGTGAAGAAATGCATGTAAATCCTTTATTTTTGTTATTCTAATATATGATCTGTTGAGATTTATCACATTCCTCCTGTTCATTACAATTAATTAATAAATATTGATCTAATAATACAATGTGATATAAAGTCAATCCAGGAGTCAGAGGTTATCAGAAGTGAACTTTATTTACATATTTCACAATGAATGACGGTGTTTGTGTTGAAAGAGCAGAAGAAGAGATGTTTCCTGTTGCAAAGACACACAAAATAACTTCTAATATTGTGCTGTGAAAACATCCCATAGTTCACCTTTTAGTGAAGAGCTGGGCTTCATTACTGGTTTCAGACGTTATTCATCCATGCAAACCCCAAAGCAAAGTGCAAATCCCTTTCAAGTTCACAGCTCATTTCTGTATTACAATTAGTTTGAAATGTTGAAACATGAGGCGCTATGTGAAGCTCATTGACGTGTGTGTGTGACACACACACTCACCGCAGAGTGAGACACTCACACAGCAGAGTGAGACAGTCACAGCAGAGTGAGACAGTCACAGCAGTGAGAGACACTCACACAGCAGAGTGAGACAGTCACACAGCAGAGTGAGACACTCACACAGCAACACTCACACAGCAGAGTGAGACAGTCACACAGCAGAGTGAGACAGTCACACAGCAGAGTGAGACAGTCACAGCAGAGTGAGACAGTCACAGCAGAGTGAGACAGTCACACAGCAGAGTGAGACACTCACACAGCAGAGTGAGACAGTCACACAGCAGAGTGAGACAGTCACAGCAGTGAGAGACACTCACACAGCAGAGTGAGACAGTCACACAGCAGAGTGAGACAGTCACACAGCAGAGTGAGACACTCACACAGCAGAGTGAGACAGTCACAGCAGTGAGAGACACTCACACAGCAGAGTGAGACAGTCACACAGCAGAGTGAGACAGTCACACAGCAGAGTGAGACACTCACACAGCAGAGTGAGACAGTCACACAGCAGAGTGAGACACCAAATGCTTTCAGGTGTTTGATGAGAAGCTGTTCCTCCAGCAGGTTCCTGTTGAGCAGCAGAGAGGAATCACCACGTCTCAAGCATCTACCAATTATTCAATTAGGACCAAACTGATGACTTAAATATTCAACCAATCAACTCCTGGCATGTCCAGTTAGTCCAGCCCATGGAAACAGGCTGTCAGTGTTTGAATGATCTAATAATTAACCTTTTTATTTGTGTGGTTTGACGACATTGAATATAATAACGTGTTTGTGGAACAATGTGCCCTAAATGTCTATTTCTTCCGTCTCAACAAAACCACACGGAGAACTTTAGTGTAAAGATGATTCCTTCAGTTTGATATCTTTGTATTTTCTGGGTGCAGTTTTCCTTTAAGGACTTTATCCAACGCCTCGCTCTGCAACCTGTGCAACCTCTGCAACCTATGCAACCTCTGCAACCTGTGCAACATGTGCAACCTCTGCAACTTCTGCAACCTGTGCAAGTTCTGCAACCTGTGCAACCTCTGCAACCTCTGCAACCTCTGCAACCTGTGCAACTTCTGCAACCTGTGCAACATCTGCAACCTGTGCAACCTGTGCAACTTCTGCAACCTGTGCAACCTCTGCAACCTGTGCAACTTCTGCAACCTCTGCAACCTCTGCAACCTGTGCAACTTCTGCAACCTGTGCAACCTCTGCAACCTCTGCAACCTGTGCAACCTGTGCAACACCTCACTGGGTTAGCTGCAGGGAAAGCAATGCATCCCCTCTCAAGACCTTGCTCTGCTTTAATGTTGTTCTTTACTAATGATCTGAACACAACGCCCTGTGGGAAACGCGCTTCTCAAGAGGCTTTAATGAACAAGCTCCATGCTAGAATATCTGACGAAGAAACAAAAGAAAAAGCACAACAGCGCCCTTCCTCATGTCCTTCCTCATGTTGAACTGGAGCTCTTTATGACATGACGCTGAAATAAAAGCTGCATCCAGAACTCATCACGTAGTGAAGAGTGCAGAGAGGATATGTCTTCAAAACGCTTTCAACAACAGTTTGTACATTCTAATGTGTGTGTGTGTGTGTGTGTGTGTGTGTGTGTGTGTGTGTGTGTGTGTGTGTGTGTGTGTGTGTGTGTGTGTGTGTGTGTTTCTTCATTACAGGAAGTGTGTGTTTTTAAAAGTCTTACATCCACAAAACCCTCTGATCATTTCCTTTCTCACAGTTCATCTCTTGTTTCTCTGCAGACGTCACTTTTTGTCGGCGTTGTGAAATATCTGTTCAATATTCAATACAGATCAGGAGTGTGTGTGTGTGTGTGTGTGTGTGTGTGTGTGTGTGTGTGTGTGTGTGTGTGTAACATTTCTAAAGGTCTCGCACAGATCAGGAGTGTGTGTGTGTCTGTGCTTCTTCAGTACAGGAAGTGTGTGTGTTTTAAAAGTCTCTCTGATCATTTCCTTTCTCACAGTTCATCTCTCTTTTCTCTGCAGACGTCACTTCTTGTCTGCGTTGTTAAATATCTGTTCATATGAGGGAGGGGGGTGGTTGCAGTATGACGGAGGGGGGGGGTAGGTGCTCATCATCATGTGGGCGGAGCCAGGCTGAGCTGGGAACATGTGGGCGGAGCCAGAGGGACCCCCTGCTGGGTCAGAGGTCATCCCGTTCACCCCGAAGCCCTGCATGGCCCCCGGCTGCTGGGAGACTGGAGGGAGACAGGAAACAGATTTACTTTGGTACCACTATTTCAATAAACAGTTTAAACAGGTGTACACACACACACACACACACACACACACACACACACACACACACACACACACACACACACACACACACACACACACACACACACACACACACACACACACACACACACACACACACACACACACACACACACACACACACACACACACACACACACACACACACACACACACACACACACACACACACACACACACACACACACACACACACACACACACACACACACACACACACACACACACGAAGTCTCCCAGTATGAAGTTCTTATCAGTTTTGTAAGGTAAGTACAATCTTGAGGAACTTTACTTGAGTATTTCCTTCTTATGCTTCAGTGTACTTCTACTCCACTACAGTCAGAGGTAGTAACTACTAAATACATCAACTCAAGGACTGTCCTTAAGTACTATTTTGAGATACTTCCTCTACAGTTCAGAGGTACATGGTGTACTTCTACTCCTCTACAGTTCAGAGGTACATGGTGTACTTCTACTCCTCTACAGTTCAGAGGTACATGGTGTACTTCTACTCCTCTACAGTTCAGAGGTACATGGTGTACTTCTACTCCACTACAGTTCAGAGGTACATGGTGTACTTCTACTTCTTCTACAGTTCAGAGGTACATGGTGTACTTCTACTTCCTCTACAGTTCAGAGGTACATGGTGTACTTCTACTCCTCTACAGTTCAGAGGTACATGGTGTACTTCTACTCCTCTACAGTTCAGAGGTACATGGTGTACTTCTACTCCTCTACAGCTCAGAGGTACATGGTGTACTTCTACTCCTCTACAGTTCAGAGGTACATGGTGTACTTCTACTTCCTCTACAGTTCAGAGGTACATGGTGTACTTCTACTCCTCTACAGTTCAGAGGTACATGGTGTACTTCTACTCCACTACAGTTCAGAGGTACATGGTGTACTTCTACTCCTCTACAGTTCAGAGGTACATGGTGTACTTATACTCCACTACAGTTCAGAGGTACATGGTGTACTTCTACTCCACTACAGTTCAGAGGTACATGTTGTACTTCTACTCCACTACAGTTCAGAGGTACATGGTGTACTTATACTCCACTACAGTTCAGAGGTACATGGTGTACTTCTACTCCACTACAGTTCAGAGGTACATGGTGTACTTCTACTCCACTACAGTTCAGAGGTACATGGTGTACTTCTACTCCACTACAGTTCAGAGGTACATGGTGTACTTCTACTCCTCTACAGTTCAGAGGTACATGGTGTACTTCTACTCCTCTACAGTTCAGAGGTACATGGTGTACTTCTACTCCACTACAGTTCAGAGGTACATGGTGTACTTCTACTCCTCTACAGTTCAGAGGTACATGGTGTACTTCTACTCCTCTACAGTTCAGAGGTACATGGTGTACTTCTACTCCACTACAGTTCAGAGGTACATGGTGTACTTCTACTCCACTACAGTTCAGAGGTACATGGTGTACTTCTACTCACTACAGTTCAGAGGTACATGGTGTACTTCTACTCCACTACAGTTCAGAGGTACATGGTGTACTTCTACTCCACTACAGTTCAGAGGTACATGGTGTACTTCTACTCCACTACAGTTCAGAGGTACATGGTGTACTTCTACTCCTCTACAGCTCAGAGGTACATGGTGTACTTCTACTCCACTACATGTATTTAATACCTTCAGTTACTTCACAGATCTGGATGAATGATGTGAAATATAACCAAGTGTTGAATCAGACTTTAGTTCCACCTGGAGTAAATCCACAAGCTACCCTGCAGTCTACAAAGTCATTCAGACTAGTATCAGGTAGAAGCTGCCTTCAGGGACCAACACAGAAACACCACATCCTGCAGCACTCTAATAGCTTGTGTGTTTTGTGTGTGTGTGTGTGTGTGTGTGTGTGTGTGTGTGTGTGTGTGTGTGTGTGTGTGTGTGTGTGTGTGTGTGTGTGTGTGTGTACCAGGAGAGTTGGCAGGGTGTCTGGTGAAGGACACGTTGAAGTCGTCTCTCAGAGGTGAAGGGTACATCCTCCTGCGCATGATGAACCCTGCGCCGCAGCAGAACAACACGCCCATCATCAGGAGCACCCTGAGGACACAGATACACACCGTACTGTAACACACACACACACACTGTACTGTAACACACAGATACACACCACACTGTAACACACATACACACACACTGTACTGTAACACACAGATACACAAACCGCACTGTAACACACATACACACACACTGTACTGTAACACACAGATACACACCGTACTGTAACACACACACACACACACAGTACTGTAACACACAGATACACACTGTACTGTAACACACACACACACACACACACAGTACTGTAACACACAGATACACACACTGTACTGTAACACACACACACACACTGTACTGTAACACACATACACACGGATACACACCGTACTGTAACACACACACACACACACACACACACTGTACTGTAACACACAGATACACACCGTACTGTAACACACACACACACACACACACACACTGTAACACACAGATACACACCGCACTGTAACACACATACACACAGATACCGTACTGTAACACACACATATCACACTGAGACAAACTTATATCATATTTTAGATATTTTATGTTCCCAGAATACTTTATTATGTTTTTCTTCAACAGAATATACTTTGTACTATATATTACTGTGTTTTTTTATAACATTTTGACTATAGATATGTATATATATAAAAAGTCATAGTACAGTATGTTGATATTTTCTGAATAAACAGAGCATAGCATGCTATATAGCAATAAGGCATAGCATGCCATATAGCGATAAGGCATAGCATGCCATATAGCGATAAGGCATAGCATGCTATATAGCGATAAGGCATAGCATGCAATATAGCGATAAGGCATAGCATGCTATATAGCGATAAGGCATAGCATGCCATATAGCGATAAGGCATAGCATGCCATATAGCAATAAGGCATAGCATGCCATATAGCGATAAGACATAGCATGCCATATAGCGATAAGGCATAGCATGCTATATAGCGATAAGGCATAGCATGCTATATAGCGATAAGGCATAGCATGCTATATAGCAATAAGGCATACCATGCTATATAGCGATAAGGCATAGCATGCAATATAGCGATAAGGCATAGCATGCTATATAGCGATAAGACATAGCATGCTATATAGCAATAAGGCATAGCATGCTATATAGCGATAAGGCATAGCATGCAATATAGCGATAAGGTATAGCATGCTATATAGCGATATACGGCATAGCATGCTATATAGCGATAAGGCATAGCATGCTATATAGCAATAAGGCATAGCATGCCATATAGCGATAAGGCATAGCATGCTATATAGCGATAAGACATAGCATGCTATATAGCGATAAGGCATAGCATGCTATATAGCGATAAGGCATAGCATGCTATATAGAGATAAGGCATAGCATGCTATGTCATTTGTATGCATATTTCCGACATACTATACTATGACTCTACTATAGTCTCAGTTTGATGTCGTTAGGTATCTTATCAAAGCCTCTCAGGAAGGACTTCTCGTCGTGAACACAATGTCCCTCTCTTCAGAAACTCTCTCTGGATGATGAGCTCACCAGAAGTACCATAGTCTCTGGATGGAGAGAGCTCTCACACAGCAGCGAGTCCCACAGCAGTCCTCATACGAGCGACATCTGCAGTGACATTAACACAGTTAGCAATTAGCTCAACACAAGCAGACATCAGGGTTTCACTTCCTACCTGCTCTCCACTTCCTCCTGCAGCCGAAAGCATCAACAAGCAGAGCCACTGTTTATACGTATTGCATCATCATCTTCTGTCATCGGTTCCTCTCATCGTCTCTAAATGATGTTCTACAGAATCAAGGACACACTGGACGGTGTCCTCTCCACTTCCTCCTGCAGACTCTGAGCCACCTTTTATACCTATTGCATCTTCTGGATATTAGTATGTATTTATTGAAGAAGGGACAATGCACATGAATCAACATGTGAGCACCTTGTGAGTGTGCAGGATGGATCTGTGAGCACCTTGTGAGTGTGCAGGGTGGATCTGTGAGCACCTTGTGAGTGTGCAGGGTGGATCTGTGAGCACCTTGTGAGTGTGCAGGGTGGATCTGTGAGCACCTTGTGAGTGTGCAGGGTGGATCTGTGAGCACCTTGTGAGTGTGCAGGGTGGATCTGAGAAGAATTGAATATCTTCAACAGTCATTATGAAATGAGAGCTGGTGTTCTGCTAAACACTAAACATCAACACTTTGTGTTCTTTGTCTTAAATCATGGTAACTTTTTTTTTAATATAAATCTGCACACATGCCCGCTGCAGGGCGGTGTGCAAAGATGATATTATATTACATATATATATATATTACAATAAAAGCTTTTTGTGTGAAAGTGTTGACTCACACTTGCTGAACAATATCAAGAACACAGATTATTTTATAACTAGAATCAGATTGAATCATCATAAGACAGTTTCAGAAATGTTTGTTGTGGTTTTTCTTTTAAACATTGTGTGGATAACATTTATTCTGTTTCAAGCTCCAAAAGGCACTGATTGGAACCCGTAATATAAACCAGAGGGTTCTGCAGAGGATGCATCGTTTCAGTCTGCCACACACTAGCACCTCTGTGCAGGGTCCTAAGGTGGGAGAGGTGGGGTACTTGCATGAAGTAGATCGGGTATCTGCCTTCAAAATACCAGCAGTACTTCTTGGCCTCGACACACTGTGAAGAAAAGAGAAGCAGATTAAAAACATGTGTTTCTCTGCATCCCCCAGAATGCTTTGTGTTCATGAACTCTGAGGAGACCCAACGCAGCGCCACCTCTGGGTGCGAGGAGGCGGGCCATCAGGATGCTATCGGCTAACTACGTGCATGCAGAACACATGATGCAGGTGTAGAGCACAGAAAGGCTCACACTAACCCGAGGGCTGTTTAGAGACACGATCACAGCGGGTCAAAGTGGAGGGACGTGGGTCTGATGTAAATCACACATTTAAGAGACAAATTGCGCAAATATGAGATTTTTAAACAATTCTCTTCGAAAGAAAGTCGTGCATTTACTGGAAAACATGTTGGCTTTCTTTGAGAGGAAAGAGGCGATGCACGAGAGAAAAACAACGTACAAGAAGAAAGAGATATTCTTGTTATTTCACAAATGAAAGTCTGAATTCAAGAGGAATGTGTTTTCTTTTGAGCCACAAGGTTTGAGTTTCTGAAGCACAATCCCATCATGATGTTCCCATCCGTCTGCTCAGTGTCCGTCTTCAATTAGAGAGGAAGTGCTGACTGCGGAGGACACAAATCAGCGTGACACAACCAGAGAAAGGTTCCTACTTTGAGGGAAGCTTAGACGTGTGTGTGTGTGTGTGTGTGTGTGTGTGTGTGTGTGTGTGTGTGTGTGTGTGGTCTCTTTGAAGCTGCAGTGAAAGGAGCTATCATATTCTAATCATAGTAACGAGCCTGGAAATGGGTTATTACGTGGGTGAGAGCACGCAGACATCCTGCTGCTGCAACAAACAACAACAACAACAACAAACTGCCTCCATGCAGTGTTTATAGGAAGCAAGACACGTACTATTACAACCAAATAAGAGATTACATTGTGAAACATATTTTAAACTAAATGGTACAGTTCATGTTGCTCTGGTAATCCAAATATGATCAATAACGAACTAAATTAGGGTTCAGTCACCTGCCTTTTGTACACTTCATCTGCAAAAACAACTAAATAATCAGCAATAATTCTGATAATCAATTCATCAGTAAAGTAATCTCCTCAAAAATGCAGTTTTCCAGCTTCTCAAAACTGGAGATTTGCTGCTTTATTTATTATTATATCAAAATCGCACGGTGACTTCAAGAGATTGTTGTATTGTGGTCTGTAAAATCAATATATCATACAATGATACACTTGTAATGACAGTCCTTAACAGAAGCTAATGAGAAATTAATGAGAATTTGATATTAGGGTTCAACATGGGGTTAAGTCTGCAGCCATTTGTCATTTCACAGAAAAATCATCTGAAACTAATTTTTCATGCAAAAACATCTTCAAATGCAGCTTCCAGCCTCTTAAGTCTTGATATGTGTTACTTTTCTCAACTTATATCATAATTAAAGTGAATATATTAGAGTTTTGGACTGACAGAAAGACATTAAAGACACAACTTTGGACTGAAAACTGCAATTATTCAATATTTTCTGACATTTTTATCAAGCAAAACATGAATGCATCATGAAAACAGACGTGAGATGCTGCACCACTGCCAGGCCCGTGCACACAGACTTCAAAGTGGGCTTGAGGCCCTGCCCTTTTTCTTCCTCCAGAGAAAGTGCCCTTTTTCCCCCCTTTTTTTATTTTTATAAATGAATATATATCTACTGCTGTTTGCGCACAGTTTCCCTTTCCAAAAATATATTGATTGAATACAAAATAAAAACATCAGGTCGGGAGATTAGACTGAAGTTCCGATGCTCGCTCTCTCCCTCCCTCCCCGTCTCCTGCACAGCGGACATCAGTCCCTTCAGACAGACAGGTAGCAGCACCTCCCACTTTACTGTCCCTTCAGACAGACAGGTAGCAGCACCTCCCACCTTACAGTCCCTTCAGACAGACAGGTAGCAGCACCTCCCACCTTACAGTCCCTTCAGACAGACAGGTAGCAGCACCTCCCACCTTACTGTCCCTTCAGACAGACAGGTAGCAGCACCTCCCACCTTACAGTCCATTCAGACAGACAGGTAGCAGCACCTCCCACTTTACTGTCCCTTCAGACAGACAGGTAGCAGCACCTCCCACTTTCCTGTCCCTTCAGACAGACAGGAAGCAGCACCTCCCACCTTACAGTCCCTTCAGACAGACAGGTAGCAGCACCTCCCACCTTACTGTCCCTTCAGACAGACAGGTAGCAGCACCTCCCACTTTACTGTCCCTTCAGACAGACAGGTAGCAGCACCTCCCACCTTACTGTCCCTTCAGACACAGACAGGTAGCAGCACCTCCCACCTTACTGTCCCTTCAGACAGACAAGTAGCAGCACCTCCCACTTTACTGTCCCTTCAGACAGACAGGTAGCAGCACCTCCCACCTTACTGTCCCTTCAGACAGACAAGTAGCAGCACTTTACTGTCCCTCAGACAGACATGTACATGCACTCCCACCTACTGTCCTAGACAGACAAGTAGCAGCACCTCCCACGTTACTGTACCCTTCAGGACAGACAGGTAGCAGCACCTCCCACCTTACTGTCCCTTCAGACACAGACAGGTAAGACAGCACCTCCCACTTTACATGTCCCTTTCAGAACAGGACAGTAGCAGCACCTCCCACCTTACTGTCCCTTCAGACAGACAGGTAAGCAGCACCTCCCCACCTCACATGTTCCCTTCAGACAGACAGGTAGCAGCACCTCCCAACTTACCTGTCCCTTCAGACAAACAAGGTACAGCACAGCACCTCCCAACCTTAGCTGTCCCTTCAGACAGACAGGTAGCAGCACATCCCACCTTAACAGTCCCTTCAGACAGACAGGGTAGCAGCAGCAGCACCTCCCAACCTACTGTCCCTTCAGACAGACAGGTAGCAGCACCTCCCACCTTACAGTCCCTTCAGACAGACAGGTAGCAGCACCTCCCACCTTACAGTCCCTTCAGACAAACAGGTAGCAGCACCTCCCAACTCACTGTCCCTTCAGACAGACAGGTAGCAGCACCTCCCACCTTACAGTCCCTTCAGACAGACAGGTAACAGCACCTCCCACCTTACTGTCCCTTCAGACAGACAGGTAGCAGCACCTCCCACCTTACTGTCCCTTCAGACAGACAGGTAGCAGCACCTCCCACTTTACTGTCCCTTCAGACAGACAGGTAGCAGCACCTCCCACCTTACTGTCCCTTCAGACACAGACAGGTAGCAGCACCTCCCACCTTACTGTCCCTTCAGACAGACAGGTAGCAGCACCTCCCACTTTACTGTCCCTTCAGACAGACAGGTAGCAGCACCTCCCACCTTACTGTCCCTTCAGACAGACAGGTAGCAGCACCTCCCACCTTACTGTCCCTTCAGACAGACAGGTAGCAGCACCTCCCACCTTACTGTCCCTTCAGACAGACAGGTAGCAGCACCTCCCACTTTACAGTCCCTTCAGACAGACAGGTAGCAGCACCTCCCACCACACTGTCCCTTCAGACAGACAGGTAGCAGCACCTCCCACCTCACAGTCCCTTCAGACAGACAGGTAGCAGCACCTCCCACCTTACAGTCCCTTCAGACAGACAGGTAGCAGCACCTCCCAACTTACAGTCCCTTCAGACAAACAGGTAGCAGCACCTCCCAACTCACTGTCCCTTCAGACAGACAGGTAGCAGCACCTCCCACCTTACAGTCCCTTCAGACAGACAGGTAACAGCACCTCCCACCTTACTGTCCCTTCAGACAGACAGGTAGCAGCACCTCCCACCTTACAGTCCCTTCAGACAGACAGGTAGCAGCACCTCCGACCTTACTGTCCCTTCAGACAGACAGGTAGCAGCACCTCCCACCTTACAGTCCCTTCAGACAGACAGGTAGCAGCACCTCCCACCTTACTGTCCCTTCAGACAGACAGGTAGCAGCACCTCCCACCTTACTGTCCCTTCAGACAGACAGGTAGCAGCACCTCCCACCTTACTGTCCCTTCAGACAGACAGGTAGCAGCACCTCCCACCTTACTGTCCCTTCAGACAGACAGGTAGCAGCACCTCCCACCTTACTGTCCCTTCAGACAGACAGACAGTAGCACCTCCCACCTTACTGTCCCTTCAGACAGACAGGTAGCAGCACCTCCCACCTTACTGTCCCTTCAGACAGACAGGTAGCAGCACCTCCCACCTTACTGTCCCTTCAGACAGACAGGTAGCAGCACCTCCCACCTTACTGTCCCTTCAGACAGACAAACAGGTAGCAGCACCTCCCACCTTACTGTCCCTTCAGACAGACAGGTAGCAGCACCTCCCACCTTACTGTCCCTTCAGACAGACAGACAGTAGCACCTCCCACCTTACAGTCCCTTCAGACAGACAGACAGTAGCACCTCCCACCTTACTGTCCCTTCAGACAGACAGGTAGCAGCACCTCCCACCTTACTGTCCCTTCAGACAGACAGGTAGCAGCACCTCCCACTTACTGTCCCTTCAGACAGACAGGTAGCAGCACCTCCCACCTTTACTAGTCCCTTCAGACAGACAGGTAGCAGCACCTCCCACTTTACTGTCCCTTCAGACAGACAGGTAGCAGCACCTCCCACCTTACTGTCCCTTCAGACAGACAGGTAGCAGCACCTCCCACCTTACTGTCCCTTCAGACAGACAGGTAGCAGCACCTCCCACCTTACTGTCCCTTCAGACAGACAGGTAGCAGCACCTCCCACCTTACTGTCCCTTCAGACAGACAGGTAGCAGCACCTCCCACCTTACTGTCCCTTCAGACAGACAGGTAGCAGCACCTCCCACTTTACAGTCCCTTCAGACAGACAGGTAGCAGCACCTCCCACTTTACTGTCCCTTCAGACAGACAGGTAGCAGCACCTCCCACCTTACTGTCCCTTCAGACAGACAGGAAGCAGCACCTCCCACTTTACTGTCCCTTCAGACAGACAGGTAGCAGCACCTCCCACTTTACTGTCCCTTCAGACAGACAGGTAGCAGCACCTCCCACCTTACTGTCCCTTCAGACAGACAGGTAGCAGCACCTCCCACCTTACTGTCCCTTCAGACAGACAGGTAGCAGCACCTCCCACTTTACAGTTCCTTCAGACAGACAGGTAGCAGCACCTCCCACTTTACTGTCCCTTCAGACAGACAGGTAGCAGCACCTCCCACCTTACTGTCCCTTCAGACAGACAGGTAAGCAGCACCTCCCACTTTACTGTCCCTTCAGACAGACAGGTAGCAGCACCTCCCACTTTACTGTCCCTTCAGACAGACAGGTAGCAGCACCTCCCACCTTACTGTCCCTTCAGACAGACAGGTAGCAGCACCTCCCACCTTACTGTCCCTTCAGACAGACAGGTAGCAGCACCTCCCACTTTACAGTTCCTTCAGACAGACAGGTAGCAGCACCTCCCACCTTACTGTCCCTTCAGACAGACAGGTAGCTACACCTCCCACCTTACTGTCCCTTCAGACAGACAGGTAGCAGCACCTCCCACCTTTACTAGTCCCTTCAGACAGACAGGTAGCAGCACCTCCCACCTTACAGTCCCTTCAGACAGACAGGTAGCAGCACCTCCCACCTTACTGTCCCTTCAGACAGACAGGTAGCAGCACCTCCCACCTTACTGTCCCTTCAGACAGACAGGTAGCAGCACCTCCCACCTTACTGTCCCTTCAGACAGACAGGTAGCAGCACCTCCCACCTTACAGTCCCTTCAGACAGACAGGTAGCAGCACCTCCCACTTTACTGTCCCTTCAGACAGACAGGTAGCAGCACCTCCCACCTTACTGTCCCTTCAGACAGACAGGTAGCAGCACCTCCCACCTTACTGTCCCTTCAGACAGACAGGTAGCAGCACCTCCCACCTTACAGTCCCTTCAGACAGACAGGTAGCAGCACCTCCCACCTTTACTGTTCCCTTCAGACAGACAGGTAGCAGCACCTCCCACCTTACTGTCCCTTCAGACAGACAGGTAGCAGCACCTCCCACCTTACTGTCCCTTCAGACAGACAGGTAGCAGCACCTCCCACCTTACTGTCCCTTCAGACAGACAGGTAGCAGCACCTCCCACCTTACTGTCCCTTCAGACAGACAGGTAGCAGCACCTCCCACCTTACTGTACCTTCAGACAGACAGGTAGCAGCACCTCCCACCTTACTGTCCCTTCAGACAGACAGACAGTAGCACCTCCCACCTTACTGTCCCTTCAGACAGACAGGTAGCAGCACCTCCCACCTTACTGTCCCTTCAGACAGACAGACAGTAGCACCTCCCACCTTACAGTCCCTTCAGACAGACAGACAGTAGCACCTCCCACCTTACTGTCCCTTCAGACAGACAGGTAGCAGCACCTCCCACCTTACTGTCCCTTCAGACAGACAGGTAGCAGCACCTCCCACTTTACTGTCCCTTCAGACAGACAGGTAGCAGCACCTCCCACTTTACTGTCCCTTCAGACAGACAGGTAGCAGCACCTCCCACCTTACAGTCCCTTCAGACAGACAGGTAGCAGCACCTCCCACCTTACAGTCCCTTCAGACAGACAGGTAGCAGCACCTCCCACTTTACTGTCCCTTCAGACAGACAGGTAGCAGCACCTCCCACCTTACAGTCCCTTCAGACAGACAGGTAGCAGCACCTCCCACCTTACTGTCCCTTCAGACAGACAGGTAGCAGCACCTCCCACCTTACTGTCCCTTCAGACAGACAGGTAGCAGCACCTCCCACCTTACTGTCCCTTCAGACAGACAGGTAGCAGCACCTCCCACCTTACTGTCCCTTCAGACAGACAGGTAGCAGCACCTCCCACTTTACAGTTCCTTCAGACAGACAGGTAGCAGCACCTCCCACTTTACTGTCCCTTCAGACAGACAGGTAGCAGCACCTCCCACCTTACTGTCCCTTCAGACAGACAGGAAGCAGCACCTCCCACTTTACTGTCCCTTCAGACAGACAGGTAGCAGCACCTCCCACTTTACTGTCCCTTCAGACAGACAGGTAGCAGCACCTCCCACTTTACTGTCCCTTCAGACAGACAGGTAGCAGCACCTCCCACTTTACTGTCCCTTCAGACAGACAGGTAGCAGCACCTCCCACCTTACTGTCCCTTCAGACAGACAGGTAGCAGCACCTCCCACTTTACAGTTCCTTCAGACAGACAGGTAGCAGCACCTCCCACTTTACAGTTCCTTCAGACAGACAGGTAGCAGCACCTCCCACCTTACTGTCCCTTCAGACAGACAGGTAGCTACACCTCCCACCTTACTGTCCCTTCAGACAGACAGGTAGCAGCACCTCCCACCTTACTGTCCCTTCAGACAGACAGGTAGCAGCACCTCCCACCTTACTGTCCCTTCAGACATACAGGTAGCAGCACCTCCCACTTTACAGTCCCTTCAGACATACAGGTAGCAGCACCTCCCACTTTATTGTCCCTTCAGACAGACAGGTAGCAGCACCTCCCACTTTACTGTCCCTTCAGACAGACAGGTAGCAGCACCTCCCACCTTACAGTCCCTTCAGACAGACAGGTAGCAGCACCTCCCACCTTACTGTCCCTTCAGACAGACAGGTAGCAGCACCTCCCACCTTACTGTCCCTTCAGACAGACAGGTAGCAGCACCTCCCACCTTACTGTCCCTTCAGACAGACAGGTAGCAGCACCTCCCACCTTACAGTCCCTTCAGACAGACAGGTAGCAGCACCTCCCACTTTACTGTCCCTTCAGACAGACAGGTAGCAGCACCTCCCACCTTACTGTCCCTTCAGACAGACAGGTAGCAGCACCTCCCACCTTACAGTCCCTTCAGACAGACAGGTAGCAGCACCTCCCACCTTACTGTCCCTTCAGACAGACAGGTAGCAGCACCTCCCACCTTACAGTCCCTTCAGACAGACAGGTAGCAGCACCTCCCACTTTACTGTCCCTTCAGACAGACAGGTAGCAGCACCTCCCACTTTACTGTCCCTTCAGACAGACAGGTAGCAGCACCTCCCACCTTACTGTCCCTTCAGACAGACAGGTAGCAGCATCTCCCACCTTACTGTCCCTTCAGACAGACAGGTAGAAGCACCTCCCACCTTACTGTCCCATGTTATGCCGACTTTTCTTGGCTTAACTGGTGATGGACAAATTCAGGGGCGGCGGGTGCTGTAGGCTAGGGAAGGCTGAGCCTTCCCAAATATTTGTGTCACTGCATCCTGGTAAAATTAAAATATAATGTTTGTGTCTTTGACATTAGCGCTGCTATGCAGCCACCAGTGCCCTGTACCACGAAGCCAGTTCAACAGACCCTGGATATGTTTGAGTTATCTTAACTAACCCTAACAAACGAGAACTCGCTAAGCGGTCCTACGACGCTGGTTATCAACTCGGTAAATCAAGCCACGCTTTCTCTTTCCAGCTGAGAGCGCGTTCACGTGAAAGGGGCGGGGTTAGCTACATTTGACCAATCACAAACAGGGACAAGTGTACTGACAGCGCAGCTGTCATTAATGAAAAGTAAACTAATATTAGACAAATATGAGCTTTAAACATCCATGACTTAAACATATAATCCAGGATACAAGCCACAGAGTTGCACCTGCAAGGAGAATACAGAACAACTGGTTAAAAAATAAATAAACTACCGAGTGTTTGAATTATAGGTTTGAATGCGTACAACAGTTTTATGATCACTGCCCCAGACACGAGTGGATCTGACTTTAATTACATTTGAGTGTTTCGTCAACTTAATGTGTTGCTTAAAATAATACTTCTGCATACAGTATGTGACACTGTGAGTGTTGCACGGCCATATACGGCTCAGCTGACTCAGATAAGGAGATATTATATGATCGATGATCTGATTGATGATGTGATATGAATGATAAGTGCGACACGTCGGCGTCTTCCCTGCATACGGCAGTTTAAACTCTATTTCCTTTCTCCTGTAATATGACTTGATCGCTTTAAACTCGGCACACTGAGCTCTGATTGGTCAGCAGGCGGTGCTTTCACTGAGTTGATCTCTTTTCTATAGACGCCGGAGGCGGGCAGCGTCAGGTAAAAAAAGTGATTTAGCCTTCCCAAACCTGAGCCTCACGCGCCGCCTGTGGACAAATGACTAAACTGCCAGTGCCTCGAGTTTACAGCTCATTAGCTAAAAGACAATAACAAATAAAGTTAACTAAGGTAGGCTACTAGCTAATGGATAAGTTAGCTCAAGGTTTAGCTAAGGTAATTTATCATGGGCTTACGATACGATATACTTTATTGTCCCCGTAAGGACATTTGTTCTGGACATGTACATATACAAACATAGTGGACATTAAGAGACACACACATATCATCAGTCATACACCGTTTGAACAAACACAATACACAGACGCACATACTGACAATGGCGACCTATTGCACTACCCTCATGGCCAACATTTAAAAAGTACATTTCATTTCATGTGAATGTTAAGAAGCTTAATGGACAGGTAGGAATGAGTGCTTATAGCGGGCTAATGTACTGAACTTAAGGGGAGAGACTTAAAGTGAATACAGTCAAATGTGTATCTAATAACGTCATCACAATCACACATTGATATGCAAATGAGGCGTTACCTAGGCCTAATTAAAATGCGCTGATTTGCATGCGGTTACCAAGGCATTGCAGGTGAAAAGGATCAAACTAAAAAACACATCACCTCACAACTTCCCCAGATAGTCACTGACGTCAAGTCAGTATTTCCCCTGAAATGTTATGTTTAAATGCAGATTACCTTTAAATCTAGAGATGAATTCAGACATGGCAGTGAAACGAACACCATTTATGTTTCTTGGAAGTTTTATTTCCATTAGAGTGAAAGAAAACATGGAAGCAAAATAGACCAAAATAACAAGTAATGAAAAAACGATCTTTTCGCCTGTAATGTCCTCAAACAGTAACTCCATCATTTTGATTGTTGGCTGCTCATTTAATAACTTCATTTGACTAGTTTGTTGTCTGCTCTTGTGCATTGAGAAAACTAAAGAAGACCATTGTCTCCGTGTTAGCTGATTATTTTGTAGAATTCTGTTGAGTAGTAAACAATTGCGTGAGTGTGAGGGTATTCAAATAAACTGGTCAGTAATTCAGAGATGTGCAACTATTTCACTTTTTGTTTTAAAACATTTTTTTATAAATGATTATGGAAGTGCCCTTTTTCTCACTTGAGCACCTGCCCCCCAAAATGTCTGTGCACGTCCCTGACTGTACACTGTGTGTGTGTGTGTGTGTGTGTGTGTGTGTGTGTGTGTGTGTGTGTGTGTGTGTGTGTGTGTGTGTGTGTGTGTGTGTGTGTGTGTGTGTGTGTGTGTGTGTGTGTGTGTGTGTGTGTGTGTGTGTGTACAGGCCCAGTGGTTAAAGGACAAAGGATGACAGCATCACGGGTAGCCTAGTTCCCACAGAGCATCACACAACACAATTAAATGTTGAGTTATTGTCAAAAAAATGAAAATATCTGCCAGAATAAACACCTTAATTTATCTTTAAATGTCCTTTAGCCGACATGACAATCCAGAAGGTGGTGCTATACATATTAAAGTTAAGGTTGTATTGATATTTAGTGTATTTCGGGGGGTTATTTATAAGCCGAATTAACCACACAATGCCATTTATTTAATATAAATATAGATTACTCCTCTAGGGTGTGTGTATTTCTGGAATTAGAGGATTAAAGATGTAATTATGTGATGTTTGAATGGGGTTTGGTGGAGAGCGCTGTGACAACAATAGCATCAGACTAGCTTGTTATTGTGTCTGCATTGAACACACACACACATTAGGTTCTCTCACACACACACACTTGTCATATATCTAATAATAGCATGATGATATTTATAATTATGCTGCTCTTACCTCCAGAACGATCCAGAGAGAGAGCACCGCCCCGGGCAGAGGGTTCCTCATTTCTCCGCTGAAGGAGGGAGAATCTGGGGGAGAAAAGGCCGAAGAGGAGACGCTCCGCTCGGATCAAAAGGACCGGGCCATGCCGCTGCAGACACCCGGAGATCAGCTCCTCTGGCCGGGGAACACAGCTGCGGAGAGCCGGGGAGAAAACACGGTCCTCAGACAGATGAATGCATGCTGGGAAACTGCATCAGATGTGATGAGGGATCAAACCACGCCCCTTTACAGCACGGAAACAACACACGCACGCACAACACGCACACACACACACACACACACACACACACACCACACACACACACACACACACACAGGTATATCTTTAGTTATAATAATGAGGAAGTTGCAAGACACACACATAAACTATCCTTAGACTAATATATCACCAGCCGTAACTATTATTATTACGACCACCATTATTATTGATATATAGTGTGATCATGTTTCCCTCAGTTCATAGCTTTCACAGGGAAGTCAATGCAAACAGATTAAAGAGTAGATGCATCACAATTAATGATGAAGGTTAGATTTCACAATAAACCTCATAATTGATCTCGTGCATGACAATTAGCAGTGCTAACACGTGCCTGTGTTTCGTGCTACTGCAGTCAGCATGTCGTTGACACTTCACCCCAAATTGCTCCTGTGACATGTAATGTACACACACACACACACACACACACACACACACACACACACACACACACACACACACACACACACACACACACACACACACACACACACACACACACACACACACACACACACACACACACACACACACACACACACACACACACACACAAAGAGCTCCATTTCCTGCAGCACCCAGGATAAACAAAGCCTGATGTAGTGATGATTGTATCAGAGGATGTAAACAATACAGTCTGATAAATAAAGAAAAAATACTCCTGAGGCCTGTAGCCTACTACGAAGCTGGTTCTAGTGATGGCAGTTTGACACTGAGGGCACAAATGGGAGGGCCAGGGAGGGCCAGGCCCTCCCATTTGACATTTCTGCCCTCCCCCAATAAACACGTTTTTTATTATTTATAAAAAAAAAAAAATATATATATTTAATTTTTTTAATTATAAATAAACTGTGAACTTTTATGCTGCGATGTATGTGATGTCAGATAGTAAAAAAATAAAATAAAATCGCAGGCTACCTCAAATAAATGCATGTGTCTGTTGTGATTTGTGATTCGTCCACATTTAGACCAATCACAGCGTCACACTCTGCCGCCTATTCTGGATTTGTTTATTGTTTATTGGGCATTCTGTAGACTCCCATTTCTGTTTGAATTACAAAATGGACATTAGAAATTGGCTTAAAAGGTCTAAGGATTTATTAAAAACGAAATAGCGATGAAAGAACTGCAGCCGATGCAGCTGCTGGCGACCCTGCACCTGCCGCTGCAGCAGCGCGCCTTAATGTCACAAGCTTGACCTCAGCAAACCCCGGAGCTGAGTTAGCGAGCCCAAGCCTTGACTCATCAAGCAGCACATCAACAGGTACTATTGGGCCAGCAACCGCTCAAAGACCAACAGCCCCAGATGATCTTGGGGTTAATAAACCCAACCAGGTGAAACTGGATCGTTATCAGGGAGATTGTTTTCAGGAAAGAAGCGCACTTGTGCCGCTGCATGGTACAACAACAGACCATGGCTTGAAGAGTCGTTAAAAGCAGACGCAGCCTTTTGTTTCCCCTGTAGACAGTTTAAAGTCAACACGTCTTCATCTGATGCGGCTTTTACTGTCAAAGGTTTTTGCGACTGGAAACACGCATTACATACTGATAAAGGACTGCTAAGGCATGCCGCATCAAAAGAACACATTTCATGTGAGAGTTTGTGGAGAGAGAGAGAGACAGATACGCGAGGAAACAAATAAGGAAATGAGTACTTTGGTGCAGATCAGCTGGCACGGAGCCGTTATTACGTCTGCTGTCGTTGATATTATAGCTTTTTTAGCTGTCAACCAACTCCCTCTCAGAGGTGACTCGATTCACTCCACAGCATGTCCGAGTGCAGTGCATAGGAACATAAACCATGCCCAAGGCGGGCTAAACAGTTCATCGTCTCCGTCTCTTTCTCTCCGAGCGCAACGATGAGGAAGCTGCCATCCTTAACCAGTGTGCCTTGCTCGTGATTTACCAGTGTTTGTGCCGCCACGCACACAATGTTGTGCTGCCACGCACACAATGTTTCAAAGTGGTTTCTTGTTGCCCGTTATTTGTGTATTTGCGATAAGTGTGCGTCTTTACGCAATGCTGTTGGCCTTGCTGTTTGATATATATTGTGCCGCAGGCACATGACGGTTTTGTGTGCCCTCCCATGAAAATCATATGCCCTCCCTTTAGATTTGTTCTGGCGCCGGGTCTGCATAGAAGCATGCTTCGAAGCTTGCTTCGAATCACGTGACTGACGTCCGAAGCAGCAACTGCTTCATTTCCTGAATGAATCACTTGACTGGTTCGCGGTCCAATCAGGCGATTCAATGCACTGCCTCGTCTCGATTCTGACAGGTGACAGGTTGGAACAGTTTCGAATTTGAGCGCTTCAACACTTTATGACCGCTCTAAACAATGCGCAATGTGTGGGTTGTTGTCGTAGTTTGCGTTGTTGCTGTTGAGCTGTTGTTGGTATTGCATTTGAATTGGATCATTATAGAGCAAGCCAGGAAGAAAGATAGGTCGTTCTGGGAAACACTTCGAAATGTGGAGAAGTTGTGAACAAAAAGACAATTATCAGTAATATAAAAACAGTTCAATGGTCTAAGGCAGGGGTCTTCAACGTTTTTCAGGCCAGGGACCCCCAAACTGATGGAGAGCTGGAGCCGGGACCCCCCTACTATATGTACGGCATACAATTGTGTTTTATATTAAACGGGGCCTAGTGCCGTGTATAAACATAGCTACTCTGTTATTGTACATTCAATACTAAGCTATTCAAATAATACACAGGTTAATATATTTCAGAACTAGTTGTGTTGAGGGAGGCACTTACAAAACAAAAATTCCTCCTGCATTTCCTTATCATCGACAAAGCACACAAACGCCAGAAGCTGGGCGTCCTTAGACACATCTGTTGACTCCTCTAATTGTATCTGCCAACCTCAGCTTCTCTATCAGTTGCACCCTCACATCAGATGCCATCTCGTCTATACGGCGAGCTATGGTTGTGTCCGACACTGGAATGGTTTTCAGTTTGTTCATGTCAATATCATTCCCATACATTGTTTTACACATATCGGTTGCTGAAGGCAATATTAAATCCTCTGCAAGTTTGTATAGCTGTTTCTTCTGGGCAATCCGAAGAGCAATTTGATAAGAGCGTTTCAAAGCTAGCTCACCAACTTTGGCTGATTTTCTGATCAATATCTGTTGATCTTGGAGGGATTTGAGGCTAGCTTGGAAGTATTCAAAAGGTTTGTCTTTTAAGTGGCTGTGTGTTGTCTCCAAGTGACGCTGCAGCTTTGATGGCTTCATAGATTCATTTGAAAGAACAGTAGAGCAAATGGCACACATTGGAAATGCAATGCCATCTGTCTCCTTAAAGGTAAAACCAAACTTCAGATAATTATCTGCATATTTTCGGGTCTTCTCTCGTTTGCGCTTACCCTTATTAGCTGCTACATCAGCAGCAGGTTCCGCCTCGCCACTTGCATGTTCAATGGTGGTTTCTGAGGTGGATGGTATCTCTCTTGTGCTTGTGGATTTTTTTGGTCGAGTTACAAAACGATCCATTTTTATATATATATATATAAAGGTATGGTCTTCTCAATAATATCGCAGCGTGCGTCCTTGTATCTGTGTCCTTAGTAAACTGGGGACTGAATACGTTCTCGGCCAATCACGGGGAACCTGACAGAGCCAGCGTGTGTCATGCGGCCTCGTGATTGGCACAGCAGCGATAGGGGCGGGTCCTCCCCTTTGTGTACAGGAGGCCTGGGACAAGTCCGGGGTCGTCTCCTGCCGTGAGTGAACCCGCGCCTATAGCTACTGTGTGTAGCTGAATGTGTGCATTGCTGACTGAAAGATAACGTCTTCTGCCTCCATTTCTCTGTCCGCTACAATATGTTGGATTGATGTTAATGTGCATTTAAAGACATTTCAATTTGTGGGGAAATTTTTTTGGGAAAATCTTTTTTTTTTTTTAAGAAATCAAAAAAATTGTCTAATCAACCAAAGATTTCGCGACCCCCCGGCAGTACCTCCACGGACCCCCTGGGGGTCGCGGACCCTCTGTTGAAGACCTCTGGTCTAAGGAATAGATAGCCCAGTGGGTAGAGCCGGGGGACCCAATGCGGCGATGTCCTCCGCGCAGCTGGTTCAAAGCCCGGAATGGATGTATTTTAATAATTGCTTTTCAACTTTAATAACTGATAAAAGACCGTCTCCTCCCAAAAACATGTCCAGCACTCTCTAGTCTCTTCTCAATAACCCAATACACACAATTATCAATGTTTAATTGCAAATAGAACATGATATTCAGTCTTAGTGTGTGTGTGCATCCAATATTTTTCAAAGGCAAAGATACGTTAAACCCACTGCAGCCTTGCACTTCGCCAGGAGAGGTCGCTTCGAGAAATGAACCTATTTCCGACACAATTGTCCAAGTGGTTTGATGCTTCATTCAAAGCTTCATTTTGCCATCACTAGCCGGTTCAACCTAACCTGGATATGTTTGAGTCAGCCGGTTGGCCTAATCCAAAACAAACGCGCTCTCGCTAAACGGTCCTACGACGCGGGTTATCAAGTGGATCGCTCAAGCCAGCCGTGTCCTATCTAGTTCGGTGCGCGTTCACATGAAAGGGGTGGTATCTGGAGCATTCGACCAATCACAAACATGGAGAAGCTACTGACAGCGCAGCGTCATACGTCCTGAATGAAAAGTCAACTATAATATTAGACATATGAAGAAGTTACACTTTAAACATAACTTAAACACTTGATCCAGGATCAAAGCCACAGAGCTGCACCTGCAAGGTGAATACAGCTGGTAACAGAACAAGTGTTTGAATGCGTACATTAACAGGTTTATGATATCACTGCCCCGTCTAAGACACCATCTGACTTTCATTACATTTGACTCGAGTGTTTCCTCAACTTAATGTGTTGCTTAAAATAATCCTTCTGCATACAGTATGTGACACTGTGAGTGTTGCACGGCCAGATACGGCTCAGCTGACTCAGATCAGGAGATATATGATACATTATGAAGTGATATGCCGCGGACTGTACTTAATGTTACTCTGATCCGGTTACTTATGTTGTGGCAGATATTTAAGTAAGCTTTCTTAACGCTAATGTTATAATAGTCAGATTGCTCTGAAGATGGAGGTGGTATTCTATTCATGTTCACGTTCACACAGTCGGTGATTTTTGCCGGCCGTCTTTCCTGCAACGGCAGCTTTTCTGTATTTCCTTTCTCCTGTAATATGACTTGATCGCTTTAAACTCCGCACACTGAGCTCTGATTGGTCAGCAGGCGGTGCTTTCACTGAGTTGACCTCTTAGCCTGCAACCTAACCTGCTCCGGAGCAGGTTAGCCGCTCAGCATCAGTTACCATGGAGATCTAGCCGCTAAAAAGAGAACCAGCTTCGTAGGACCGGAAACCCAGAGTTAACCTGTAGTTAGCCGCTAAGAGAACATCCGGCTTCGTAGTATACCCGCCAGGCCCATACTTGCCAACCCTCCCGATTTTCGCGGGAGACTCCCGATTTCATTGCCCTCTCCCGGTTTCCTCCCGGGGTCACATTTCTCCCGATTTCTGACAAAATCAGATTTACTCAGGACTGTTTCCACTCAGACTTCAATACAGCTACACCATTGTTTGGTTTCCATGGTAGCGCGTCTCTTTAGCAGCGCGCGTAACTGAAAGTCTAAAGAGGGTGAGGAAGATAGTCACAGAAAACAGAACAAGAATCGACAACTCCACCCTCTGCTCACCCCTTTCCTGTAAAACACAGGTCCAGCCCACCAGGGGCGGTTCTAGGGGGGAAGGGGGGGCCAGTGCCCCCTAACACTGACCTCTGACCCCCCTGTGGCCCCCCTAACAATGAATTAATTTATTTATTTATTTTTTCTGGTACTCGGTTTGCCAAAAACCGCAGGATGTTGTTGATGTAATGTGAGATTGTGCAGACACCCTTATGTAAAGTAGAGATGTAACTGTTCATTGCCTTTATTTTTATATAAATATGGTGTGAGTGCAAACATTGCACGATAACTTAATAACAGTAATAACTATAACAGGGGTGGGGAACCTTTTTCCTCTCAAGGGCCATTTCAATTTTTCCAACATCCTCCGAGGGCCGTACAAATGATTGACCTCTGCTTAAAAATACTAAAATCACAGCCCACTCATTTGGCCTTTCTTTCATGCTGTGCAAAGAAAAAGCAACCTCTCAATCCAGATATCTTACCATGACTCGCGCATGCACGTGCACGGTGTGGCATGCATGCACGTGCACGGTTGTGGCATGACCACCCAAACAGAAATATATGGACACAAGATGTGTGCACATTTATTTAGTTTCTTATCCATGTGAACATGATTGAAGTGGGGGGGGACCGTCCCTCCTCTAGGGGGGACCTAACCTCCTCTAGGGGAGACCTAACCTCCTCTAGGGGGGTCTGGGGGCATGCTCCCCCGGGAAGATTATTTTTTAAATGTTGAAGTTGAAAGCATCAATCTGGTGCACTTTGAGAGCAACATTAGGAGATCTATGGAAACCTCTCTCAACATCAGATGAAACAGAACTGGAAACAGATTTATTTTTCTTTATGGATATTTTACAAATCACTCTCCTTTCAAACTGTATTCTTGTTTATTAATAATAACCTTTTTTTTCTGTCATATTAGTATTTTATTCCTGTTTAATTTATTCTCTTATTTTTGTATAACTATAATGATCATATAAAGATGTGCCTTTACCTCACTGGTTGTAGAAAAAGCTTCTTATATTCGTTAGCATAGCTAGCTAACCAGATGCTAATAACAACAAAGTTATTGACTGTATGATCAGAATGACAGATGAACAGATCGCCACTGGGCTTTCAGCTAAAGACACAGACACGCAGAAACTGCAGCATGTGTACGGCTCCTTATCGGTACTGCAATTAGTGAAGTCCCGGAGCCGCGTTCTGGTGCTCTCCGTCAGAACCATGGTCAGAACTGCACCCCTGTCAGACGAGACATATACCACGTGATGACATGTTAGGCTCGTGATGTGTTCAAGGACCCTGACCTTGGCCAGGAAAAACAGGCACTCGCTTGTTTTTGCGGTCTAGATTTCTTTCATTTTTTTCTTTTTTGCGTATGTTTATAAATTACCTCGAGGGCCGTACCAAATGGTCTCGCGGGCCGTATACAGCCCGGGGGCCGGAGGTTCCCCACCCCTGAACTATAAGATCTATCTGAAATAAATAAGTGTACTGAAACAAATACCAATAACTGTATTGCATTGTTTTCTTATGCGCAATTACTTCATACTGTCTAGTTCTCTTTTTTGTCCTGCATTTATTGGGCCCCCCTCAGAAAATAACTGGTCCCCCCAGTGGCCCCCCCAGTCAAATTGGTCCACTGCAGCCCACACATATGCTCCATCAAGGATGGTGCTACAGGCCGCAAGGCAGTGCACTTACAACTACAATAAGCATGTTAATGTTAATCTCACAGCTCCGGCGATCCACTAGCACGGGACTCTCGACCGGCCCACTTCGGTAGCGCCGGCCCACCGCAGACTTGTATTATCACTGGCCCCACCATTGTAACCTCTGGCCCCACCATTGTAACCTCTGGCCCCACCATTGTAACCACTGTCCCGGAGCATTCGTCCAAAAGAAATCGACTAATAATGAAGAAAATGAACACATTTGTTGCAATAGTAATTTATGCACTAACTACATTACTACAACATTTGAACAATCAGTTCTTCCTCATTTTCCTCAATTGTTCATATTTGGTTTATTAAAATAATGATATTGTGGTCATTGTTAAAAAAATTCTGCTATTATTATGAGTATTATTATTTGTATAATGCGCTTTCTGCCTTCCTGTCATTAGGAGTTAGAAATGTAATGGCTATAGATTAGATTAGAACCTTCATTATCCTAAACTGCTGGGACATTTCCCTAAAGCCAATACCTTTATATTCTCTACTCTTCACTTACTTGTCAGCAGAGGTCGGCATTGATGTACAGAGCCGACAGAAGACCTTGTTTATATGGCATCATATTGAGAGGTGCAGTGACGCGTCCTGAAACCAGGAAGTAAGCTGCTGGTTCCCTCCACAGAAAGCAATGGGATTTCTCCACAGGGTTTTGGAAAATAGCTGAAATAAGGTTTGTGGAAAACAAACCTGTTTGATAAATGCACGTTTTGTTCAGCCGGATAATCTCCACATGTCTACCCTACTTTTATAATTTTAGAATCATAAATCTAATCGATAGATTATAAAAGGGTTTTAGGACGCGTCACTGCACCACTAGAAGCCAACTCCATCCATCAAGCTGAAACTTCCTCTCCCTCTTCTTCTCATGCTCCCTGTCACTCTCCTTTAACTCCTCCGGTGACTTTCTTTTATTTGAAGATTGTTTTTTGCCCGGCGCTTGGCCGGTTACCGCTGGTATTAAAAACATTTGGCGAATGGTTAGGTGGCGCGATAGTCTGTAGTGAAGGAGCGCGCTCCCGCTCACGGAGCCTGCTCGCTCTGCGCTCCGCAGCAAACAGCTGTTTGCTTTTCACCCAACAACGACAACCGACTCACGGAACGCTTTGTTGTAGCGTCAATAAACGAAACAATTTAACTAAATTGCTAGTCAAAATACCTATACCACAGGACATTTTTTTAAAGCAATATTTTTAGTGGCCCGAGCGGGCAAGTGGAAAGTATGTTATGCTGGATCGGGGTGTCTAAATAGTGCTTCTGGGCCAGCGGGCCATTTAATGTCGAGCCCTGCCGGTTACCGGCCGGCCCACATCGTCCGACCGGCCCACTTCAGTACCGGCCCACCGGGATTCGTCCCGAACGTCCCGATGGCCAGTCCGCCCCTGTTGGCAAGTATGGGCCTCTGGTGTAACGTGAAGGACACAGGGTAAACAACAACAACAACAAACAATATTGTATTTTAATGACATTGCATCCCCAAATGCCTATTATTACAAAATAACTTATTTACTATTTGCTCTGTGTAAGTTTGAGTTGTTGATGCCGTTTATTAGTTGGAATATAAATGTAAATAAACCTTTAAATTACTTTCTTCTTTTCTATCTCTTGATGGTGTGTTATATACATAGTGTAAAAACAGGTGTAAAAGATATTAAAACCATCACACTTTGGGCACTTCCTTCACATGTGCTGTATATAACGACGGATGCTGCCCTCTGGCGGTGTCTGCAGGTATTGCAGCTGCTGCACAAACATGTTGACAGCAGAGGAAACAATCTATTTATACATTTAAAAACAACAACAACAACAGCATATTGTCAACATGCACACTGTGAAGAGCAAGGACATAAATAACGGAGGTTAATGATGATTATATAGGTAATAAGCGACACATTTAGTAGTATAGAGTAACATTTATTAAACATTGCATTGCATGAAGCCCCTGTGAATGTGAGCGTGGATTACATTCAGAGAAAATCTGTAACTTCGATTTTCCATTTTCCACTAAAAAAGGTTTCAGAGAAAGTTAGTAAACAGGAAATTATTACATTTTTGTTGATAAAAAAACAACAGTGGCATCAAGTAAACAAACTGATAATTACAGGGGAACATAGTAATACTAATAAATACACGTTTATCATTTTAAACACTATTTAAAGTATTTGTATAGTTGTTCATGAGGACATCTTGGTCTTGCAACAACAACTTTTTTTAAATGAGAGAAAAAGGTGAAAAATTACAATTAAATGAATGAAAAAGTGAAATAATCATAAATCACAGATGTGTTTCTTTGCAGATTAAGCAAGACCAACTACTACATGTACAAATATTAACTTCATTTAATGGTTTTAACACTCATTAAATGTCTGTATTTACTGTGTAAAATCACACTGCAGTACCGTGTTCTGACACCAGATGGCGCAGGAGGTTAAATCAGGGACCCTCTCTCGATATAACGCTTTGACATTTGATAGATTGATATTTATATTTAATAAATACAACTGCTCGTATCTTCTGAATCACAGATCACTAACATACAGAAGATAATATAGGAGAATACACTACAGCTCCCTCTAGTGGCGAGGTTCATGCACCCAGGAGCCACACACACACACACACACACACACACACACACACACACACACACACACACACACACACACACACACACACACAGACACACAGTAAATCACACTTTGCTTCCAATCTTTGTAGAAATATTTTTCGTAATTGTCTTATTAATCTTTTATTGCATATTCTTTCTTTAAATCCGTATAGCTATATTTATCTATTTTATCTTATTTTATGGACATTTAACTTCGGTGTGTAAATAAATATATTTATTAAAACACATTTATTTATTTAGCTTTAATTGAATGCATTCTTTAATGTCGCACAACCCCAATTCACCCCTTGATAACCCCAGCTTCCTGCCTGTGCTAAAGTAGATGAACCTCCCCTCCCCCGCTCAGCTGTATTTGGGGGGGGGGGGGGGGGTCAGCTGCTCAGTGTATTTATGGGCAGGGTGAAAATGTCTCCAGTGACGCCTCAGCAGAAGGTTTCTAAAAACAGACGTGACACAGCGAGGTCTCTGGAGCTCTCACTCTCTCTCCGCTCTGATACTTTGGGTTAGTTTGAGTTTGTTTGAGTTAGTTTGGGTTAGTTTGAGTTTGTTTGAGTTAGTTTGAGTTCGTTTAAGAGTTAAAGCAGTGGATTAATCTACTGGTTTGCACTATGAACTCCATGGAGAACCTGGAGAAGCAGCTGATCTGCCCGATCTGTCTGGAGATCTTCACCAAGCCAGTGGTGATCCTGCCCTGCCAACACAACCTCTGCAGGAAGTGTGCCAACGACGTGTTCACGGTAAAAACACTGCGTTCATATCCATCTAAAGATATCTATACTTCTCTGGTTTGTTGCGTTTAAAGGTCTCTAACTATCAGAGAGGGTAGAAGTAAACACACTCAAGTGGAAGTACAGATACTCGTGTTTAAAAGTAGCCTACTGTGGTAAAAGTAGAAGTACTGACTAAACTTCTTTATCAAGTGAAAGTAAAGAGGCTTTGAAGTGTACTTCAGTAAAAAGTACCCATAACTAGCAGCTGCTTTAAAGAGTACCTGACCTCCCTTTATATTAATAGAACAATAATGTCATTGTTAGCTAATGAATGTTTCCATGCTGAACAACGGCAACATGACAACGTTTCCATTGGTCCCTCTTCTTTATAACAATAAGTAGAGTAAAGTAGTGATACCAGAAACATGTACTTGAGTACAGTAACAAAGTATTTGTACTCCACTACTTCCCACCTCTGCTGCTTTAAATCAATGTAAATACTTCTATATTTCTCTATTGTGTTTACTGTTCTCTAAATATGGACCGGAGTCCGGAGGAGCGGGGGTTCTGTGAAGCCGTCGCTCTGACAGCACGAGCGCATTATTCTCAATCAGGAAGAATCTGTCCGAATCGAGAAGACTGTGGTTACAAGCGGTGTTCATATCATAAATCACAACCACTGGAAACATGCTGCAAATCTTTAACAATTCGAAGTTAACTGCCAAAAAAATATATAATATTTGTTCACCTTTTTCTGTCCTACTTTTATACGGTCATGTGTTTTAGCTTGCCTGCATTAAATAATAACACAACAGAAAGCATGATAATATGCTCATATAATAATATATAATCAGAAAGACAGAACATCTGAGTGTGTTAAGTCTGAAGAGATAAGGATGTGTTTAAAAGCACTGTTCATATTATTAATCACAACCACTGGAAACATGCAGGGTAACACTTTATTTTGATCGTCCAGTTAACACTCTATAAGTCATCAGCTGACCTTCATCAACACTGTTTCAACAGACAAGTAACATGCATTTCACTGCCAGTAGAATATAGGGTACATCTCAAGTGTTGATCTATAGATTTTACAAAAAGTGTCTGTTGACTGTCAACATGTTTTTTGCAACAGGTTATTAACCGATATTCAACCTTACTATCTGTAGATTGTGTCAACATCTTCAAAAACTACTCCAAATCAATCTGTCAGTTGAAAGTCAACAGGGTGATGTCGACTATCTGCTGATAATCTGCTGAGTCAAGATGTCAACTAAAGATTACATTCAGCATTAGTTGATGATCAACAGATAAGCAACTTTACAGTTTAGTTGACTTTCTGTTGATCGTCAACTAAACTAGAGTTGACTATCAGGATACTTTTAGTAGGTTCTCCACTAAGCGTTTGAAGGCATGTGTTAGGACTATCCAATTCAAGTGAAAACAGTTGAGAACAGTAGAAAGTCTATAACAGAACACATTCATCCACTAATGATATGCAACAGACATGGGAATAAAGCGAAATGTTTTGCACAACTGATCGAGCACTGGATAACTGACATCAATACCAGGCTACAAAGCACAGCAGAACAAACACTATATATATCAGAGAAATGAATATGTTAATACATTTAATTAAAATGTTATTATTTCAAGTTTGTTTAAAAGCACAACACATTAACATACATGGAGACACATGGGTATGACTTGGTTATAACTGCATCTGGCTCGTGGGCAACGTCTAGCTTCTTCATGCCGTGCATCACGAGCCTGTTGCACTTCGACCTCTGCTGTTCCCTGTAAATACAAAACACTACATTGAGTACAAATCAGGACACACCATGTTTTCCTCAACAACTAAAATCACATCCGTCTTGAAATCATAAGTAGCCAGTTTACATTAGCTGTTAGCAGACGGTAACAGAGGTGCTATTCACATGCATTACAGGGGGCCATCAACAAAAGGCTGGTTTGCCAGAAAATGAACCACATGGTCATGAGATTGAGATCGTTCATAAAATGTCCAACTACTTCTTTGTAACCCCACCTCATGCTCAGAGATGTATATAAAGTGGCACATGGGTCCTAGAATAAAAAGAACAGATGATTATTTTAACTTTTGTCTTGATGAGTGAGAGCGCAGGCCAGTCTATGAACGCAGGGCAAGGCACGTTTCTGTCCAGAGGTTCCCTGACGGAGTCGATACTGTTTGTGACACTAGTGCTGCATAGTTTACGTCTCCATCCCATCTGTGATTCAGAAAATAGAAATGGGTACGTTGACCTGATGCTCATTACATTAGTATGTAAACATAACACGTCTTGAATTAACCTGTGAAACAACAACTAGTCTGACACACTCAAGGGCTTACCTGATGTGGACCTGAAGTCCATAGCAGGAGGCAACATGTCTCCAAGAGGAGGTGCGACTGTTTTCTGGGGAGGCAAATAAAAGAACAAAATAGTTACATGATGAAAATGTAACAATCATTTCAGTAGAATTCATTAAAACATATTTAATTAAATTAATGGAATCAAACATAATTAAAATATAAGTATCATTTAAAACGGTATTGTATTTATACACATTTATAAGGATGGCATTTATTAAGGATGGTATTGTTAGATAGCAGTACAATTCCATGATTCTCTACACAGCAGATCCTAATTACTTCAATATACACTCCTTTATCTCGTTTGCATACTGTCTAATATCTATTTTATATTGTAGTAAAACATCTCCTTAATACAACTTTACTTATTGATATTTCTCGCTAAAGACTGCATTTTACTGGACTACATTGAACACATCTTGCTGACGTTATAAATCCATCTTTGCCAAATACACAATTGTACTGAATTGCGCCTGAATGCACCTCAGGCCCCGCCACACGAGGACCATAACGGTCGTTTGCGTTACTGTTTAGTGTCATATAGACCAGTGGTTCCCAAAAGTGGGTCGCGGACCCGTTTCGAGTGGGTCGCGGACCCGTTTCGAGTGGGTCGCGGATGTGTGAGTGAAGAAAAAAAATTGTTAAAACATTTTTTGAATTTTGAAGTCAAACTTTTATTTTGAAGGCCCGATTTTCTAACGCTGTGCATGCAGTCGGCGTTGAACTGGAAGTACCGGAGACCATAAACGGCTTTGAAAACTTCTGTCACGTAGTGATCATCTTCTCAATAAAACATCTTTGCTGATGTTTTTTCGAGTCTTCTGGCCAATCAGAATCAAGAGTGTTGCCGGAAGTCCCCACGGAGAATAACTTTGCGGTCGAACTCTTCTTTGTACATCCATGGTTACAACTTCAGATAGAAATGAACACATAATGAAATATGACCCCCGGTCTGATGATTGACAGGTCACAGAACAATGGGGGCTATCTACCATTACCCACAATTTAAAGTAAGTCACACAGACTATCTCCTCTTTACTCTTCTCGCAGCAAGATGTCAGAACAAAGTGAAAAACAAACAATGGCATAAAATATTATTAACATGTCGGGTAGTGATAGATGTATTTATTTTCTTCTCAGTGTACCAGAATGCATAGTTTATGTTAGTATTTCTAAAAATCTCCTGGGGGAGAATCCCCCCAGACCCCCCTGCTGGGGTTGGGTTTCAGCATGTGAGCCTTTTTATACAGTTCAGCTTTGATTCCATCATCTCATTAAACCTTTTTAAAAGCATACTTTAGTTCTGTGAAGGGATATAAGGGATATATGCTCTGTATTTCACTTTAATTAATATCATATGCTGAAAAGCGTATATATTACAGCACGATTTTTGTTGAATAGATTTGAGTGCTTCAAAATGTTGGGTCGCGATTTATTGACCAAGTAAAAAGTGGGTCCCGAGGCCTGACCAGTTGAGAACCACTGATATAGATCGTTCGGTCACACGATGACGACAGAATACGGCACTAAACGACTACGGTAACGATAACGGGTCCCAAGGTGGATAGGACGGCATAGCAACGCTCTGGGGGGTCCAACGGCTCCGTGTGTACGCCCTATACGATCATGTTCTGATAATGATGAGGCAATAGCCCCGCCTCCCCCCACCTCTGCTGCTCACCCCGCGTCAAGCGAAGAATCGTTGCAAAGAGGAACAGGAAGTCTCACACAGCGCGATTCTCGTTTGAGGGCGTGGCGTTGACAAAAGCATTTTTATTAAGTTTTCCAAAACGTATTTATAAGAAAGTTCAGAAAATGTGATATTAATTTACAAATGAATGAGTTCTTAAAACATGTTCTCATTGTTGCTTAAGTGTGACTTATTTAAACGCACTTTGAAACAAAAGTAATTTAGGGCAAGTCAATTACATTAAGAATGGAGTTGTGTTGACTTCACCGTCGGGACTGGAGGCAAGATAGCATTTAGTCAAGTAGCCAGCTAGCTAATGTTACAACAGATTTATTTCAGCGTATAGTATATAGATAATGACATGAACTAGGCTTACTTGCATAAACAACATGGTTTTTACATAAGCTGCTGTTATTTGAAGTAATGATATATCCAACTTAGTGTGTGTGTGTGTGTGCGTAACTCACACACATAGAACATGTTTAGTTTCTCACAATGTGATGTCCTGCAATTGCTGACGTAAAAGATGTGGACGTTTGAGGACAAGTGTTTGGACAAAGTCACGTTTCTCACAATCACTGCAGCTTATTCGCATGGATGAAGTCCGTAAGCAATGCAAAGGTATTCTCTTGATAGATTGCTGTTATCATAATTTATGGTGGCATGGATTTATGGTCAATCTGAAAGAATATTGCAAAAGCATATCCTGTCATATAACCTGCCCTGATTGGCCAGATATGTTACAGTAACAAAAACTCTCTGACGTTACTTTTGGCTCTTGCTAATTTCATCATGTTGTAAGTTGACCATATTTAGTTTTTCTGCTCTTAAGTATTATTTGTTTCTACTTTCAAGCATTAGGATTTCTTATAAATCATAAGTTTGGGCTTCTGACAGAAGCAGCGACGTGCGGTCAGGGGAGGCAGGTGAGGCAGAGCCTCACTTGTCATTCTCCAATGTAACGGAAAAAAAGAATAATAATACAAATAGTAATAATAATAAAATGTGTCCACTGATCTGTGTTGTAAATGTGATTTCTGCATGATTCCAATCGCTTTTTATAGTAAAAATCGGCTAATTTGACGAGCTCCGCTACAACTACGGGCAGCGATGAGGAGTGAGGCAGGGACGAGCTCTGCCTCTCGTAAGCCCACAGTAACTGGCTGGAGCGCGGGCACTAATTTAGCGCGGGCACTTATTTTGTGAGCGCGCTCAAGCCAGTTACTGTGTGGTAAGGTGAGGCACAGATGAGCTCTGCCTCAACTCAGAATGTGTCACCCCACAGAAACTGGCTGGAAAGCGGGCCCTAAGCGCATGCCTGCACCATCTCACTGTATGTCACCAATGTAATGTTTGTAGATCCCTTTATTACATTTATCCTCGCCATCCATAGTCTCTAAAGAACTTATTTCACGTATATATGATATTTAGGCTCGCTGGTCTCATCATACAACGGCAATGAAAAAAGCACCAGGGGAGGCAGCCACAACCTCTGCCGCACTGAAGGGGTGAGCCCACAGGTTCTTGTTGCTACGGTTATTCTACGCAGAGACGATAGACGAAAACATTAACAACAAGCTAGGCTTTTGAAACTAGAGGAAGATAAGGAGGACTTTTACAAAAAAGTAATAAAGATTGTTGTCCAGAAGGATAGCATGGACTTCATCTTCAAGTCAAGGTAAGACCACATTTGTAATGAAAATTGGATCTTACTAAGAGAGAACAATCCAATATTTAGATTTTGGGTAGGCTATCCTTTTGTTGAACGGTCTGTTTAAAATGAATCGAAGCATCAGACTAAAAAAGCTTTTGAAAATAACAGAATATTTCGATTAAAGGTGGGGTAGGTAAGTTTGAGAAACCGGCACGATATACACTTTTTGTTATATTCCATGGAATGCTCTTAACATCCCGATAGCAATGAATATCTTAAGTGCTTTGACAAAAAATACATAAAAAAATTTCATCTGTGGAAGCCGTAGTACTGTAAAAAGCACGACCACTCATTTTAGCCGGCCCGCCTAAAATAACCTGCCTGTCAGCCTTCCATCTGTGCACAAACTTATCTCGTGCCCTCATTGGTCATGTGCGCGTTCGTGTGTGTTGCAGGAGGGGCTGTGTATTTTCAAATTCTAGCGCACTCGAGCTAGTTTCTCCAAAATTACCTACCCCGCCACCTTTAAGGTCAAAATATATAATATTTGTAAATCTGACTCTGAAAGAGTCAGTGCCTCACCAGCCATGAACCTCACCGCACGTCACTGGACAGAAGAGTATGGCGATTCTGCAACCAGATGTGAGCATCAGTTTTAGCACTGTCCTTATTTCATTATTTGTGTTAATGCTTGATAGATTTGCACAGGGTTTGCATCTACGGCAAATTGGCTGGGGCTTAGACCCATTGGACCCAAAGGCTCTTTGCTGACGCCCATAAACGTCCTGAGCACAGCGAAATAAAAGGAGAAGAGAAAATACAGGCAGAGGGCAGGGTCAGATACAGACACCATCACACACTTCGAGTGGATCATATATATATATATATATTAGTGCTGTCAAAATTATCGCGTTAACGGCGGTAATTAATTTTTTGAATTAATTGCGTTAAAAATATTTAACGCATTTAACGCATGTGCAGAATGGCCCGCCCCATACATCCCACCAGTGGCAGCGCCAGGGTATGGCTGGGGTAGGCTACACCCATACCAAGAAATGGCTTAGCCCCACCATGAAAAATGATGTTAAAGTAAGCAAAATAAAGTCCGCCAACTCGCGCGGAGTAAATTGCACAGACAGCAGTTAGTAAGATTAATTTCAGTAGCCACTTGTCTGGAAATACCGAAGACCAGAAACGGTTTTGAAAACTTTTGTCACGTTGTGATCGTCTTCTCAATAGAACATCTTTGATAATGTCGGTGTTGTTGCAGGAAGTCCCGACGGAGAATACTTTTGCTGTAGTACAGGGGTGCACATAACTGGTACGCAGGTTATGTGCGTAATCTGAAACTTGTGTCACAAAGCGCATTTGCGTACCGACGTACTTGTGAAGCTTTTCCAGAAGGCGGTTAGATCACCGGACGACAGAGTCGGTCTCCGTGTGCACAGACAGGGCTGCTGTTAACGTCGGTCTGTACAACGGAATTGTGCCAAAACTACGCCAACCGGCTGCGGAGGGAGACTTCCCCCCCTTCACTGGAGAACTGTGCTAAAACAGCTGATCACAACGTTCGCACTCTGTGGTCACGAAGTTCCACTAGCCGCCGCCGCCGCCGCCCCCCCCCCCCCTCAGTCGACTTTCCTGAAGTACTCCCCCGTTATAATAAACATAGATACTGTATGTTAAATGGATATATCCGCCTTCTTTCATTTATCTTTCCATTCCCACAACAATATACATAAATAAATGGCATATTTTGGACATAGTTCGAATGGTGATTAATCATGATTAATTAATTTTTAAGCTGTGATTAATCTGATTAAATTTTTTAATCGTTTGACAGCCCTAATATATATATATTGTTTTATAGGAAATTCCTACACATCATACCTTTAACGGTTGACCTTGGCCTCAGGGTAGATCAATAATTTAATGTTCTTCTGTTGGTCAAGTTTCGTTGTTTATTTTATTTATAGTTATTAAACTGTTCAAATCTGCAGTGCAGTGATTTATTTCCGTTAGCCTGGTATTGACGTCAGTTATCCAGTGCTCGATCAGGTGTGCAAAACATTTAGCTTTATTCCCATGTCTGATGCATATCATTAGTGGATGAATGTGTTCTGTTATAGACTTTCTACTGTTCTCAACTGTTTTCACTTTAATTGGATAGTCCTAACCAGAGATGGGGTCGTTACAAAAAAAATGTAATGTATTACATATTACTTTAAAAAAAGTAATATATTACGCTACTTCGTTACTCTCTACATAAAGTAACTCGTTACTTTACTAGTTACTTTACTCGCCGAGCACGTACGAACTGCGCATGCGTGAGTGGCAATAACTCTCCTTACCAGCAGGCGGCGGTAGTGTGTATTCTCATTCAAAACAGGCAACAACCGGAAGACAGAGAAGAAGAACAGACTACGAACAACAAACAACAAATAGCGTGTGCGTTAGCTTCACCTTAGCATGTGTTCTTTGCAGGTGCTTGTTGAGGTTTGACGTGGTGTTTCCAGCAGTGGATAACAGCTGCTGGCCTGGACACAGTTTGCACCTCGCCGTCACATTCCTGTCTATCCTTCGGAGGAACTCAGAGCAATGGGCAGACCTCCACCCCTCGAGAGTTATCGCTGACTCAGCCATGTTTATGCAGCACTGCACGTGGAGATGTGGACGCGCGCGCAGATTACGTACATATAAACCTGCGGCGGAAACCCCTCTCGTCTGTCAGTGTGATTATGACTGATTTTAGTAACGAAGTAACGCGTGTCGGGGCAATGTTAGTAACTGTAGTGTGATTACTGAATTATAAAAGTAGCGCGTTACACTACTCCGTTACCGACACAAGTAATATTGTTACACCCAACTCTGGTTACACATGCCTTCAAACGCTTAGTGGAGAACCTACTAAAAGTATCCTGATAGTCAACTCTAGTTTAGTTGACGATCAACAGAAAGTCAACTAAACTGTAAAGTTGCTTATCTGTTGATCATCAACTAATGTTGAATGTAATCTTTAGTTGACATCTTGACTCAGCAGATTATCAGCAGATAGTCGACATCACCCTGTTGACTTTCAATTGACAGATTGATTTGGAGTCGTTTTTGAAGATGTTGACACAATCTACAGATAGTAAGGTTGAATATCGGTTAATAACCTGTTGCCATGCTACTAAATGTCAACTGATGACTTATAGAGTGTTAACTATGTCAAAATAAAGTGTTACCAAATGCTGCAGATCGTAAAGAATTGGAACTTCAATTATTTTAGTTTCCCCTTTTTGTGAGGTTATATTCTCCTGCTTTTATACGGTCACGTGTGTTAGTTTGATATCTGATGCTCATATCATCAGAGCGCGCTTCCGGATGCAACTGAAGCGTTCTTTGGGAAATAATAATAATGACACACAACCTCACAAAGTAGAAGTGTTGTTCAGTGATGATTGTGACAATACACATTTAAAAACCTAAATATACTGTCTGTTGATTAATAATACATGTCAGTCTCTAAGGCAGTGGTTCTCAAATGGGGGTACGCGGACCCCTAGGGGTACGTTGGAGTACTGCAGGGGGTACGTGAGATTTATTTTATGTTAATGAAACAAAAGAACATCATTAATGCATTTAAACAAACTACTAATAGTAGATTAACTACTTTCTTCAAAGATTTACAGAAACTCTGGATAATAAAATGGGAACAATAAACGGGGCGCTCTCTTTTCCTCTCCTGACAGCCCGTCAGTCTCGTGCAGCTCGCTGAACCTGTAATAAGTGACCCGACAGTAAAGAATAAATATATGTATAACTAGTTTAGCTAGTTCCAGAGTAGATAAACTAGCTAAGTGTGTTAGGTCTAACTCTTAGTGTATTTTGCTCCGCTCACCGGTCCGTCACAGCGGACGGAGCTGTGATCATGCAGAACTGCGTGTTCTTCGTCAGCAGCAGCTGATCTGATCTCTCTGTCGCGTCCGGTTAGACTTCACTCGCGTTTATGTCCAAATCTATCAGATCTAGCTAGTTCTAGTTATTTATATGACTGTCTGCTTATCAAAGGACCTAAACAATAAGCGTTGCTTGGCAACGGCGTGTGGCCGCAAAGTATAGCGCAGCATTATGCATATGTTTATATGAGGGGTCAAAATCCCATGCTCATAAAATGCTCATATATTGTTTTCTCTTCATTCCCCACGCCCCAAAGTAAATAAATATACACATTTTAGGAAAAGTAAGGAAGTTTGAGCAGTGTGGGTTTTATATGAACAGAGTTACACATATTTCAAAACACAAAGTGTAATAACTGCAGTTTGCCTCGCTGTCAGAATGACAAAGCTCTCAGTGAAGCTCAAGCCCATGTTTCACTACATTGTAAAACTTATTAAAAAGATCAGTTCAATGCAGCTAATGTCGTCTCAGTGTTATTGCTTGATGTTAAAATTGGTTTGCCATGAATTTAGTGATGGATTGTAAACATTTGAAATGTAGCATTTAAGTGTTTCTCAGTTAAAAGGTTGTTGTTTTAATAAATCAGACTCTGATGGTGCAGCGCTGTGCTCTACCTCTTTATAGGCAGTTTTTGCGCTGATCAGGGGGAACTTGGCTGAATCTTTTTTTCAAAGGGGGAACATTATTGAAAAAAGTTTGAGAACCACTGATCTAAGGTACCAGTTATTTGTTGTTGTTGTAAAACTGTGTGATACAAGATATCTAAAGAAATCAACTTGTGTGTGTGTGTGTGTGTGTGTGTGTGTGTGTGTGTGTGTGTCTCTCTGTGTGTGGGTGTGTGTCTCTCTCTCTCTGTGTGTGGGTGTGTGTGTCTCTCTCTCTCTGTGTGTGTGTGGGTGTGTGTGTCTCTCTCTCTCTGTGTGTGTGTGTGTGTGTGTGTGTGTGTGTGTGTCTCTCTCTCTCTGTGTGTGTGTGTGTGTGTGTGTGTGTGTGTGTGTGTGTGTGTGTGTGTGTGTCTCTCTCTCTCTGTGTGTGTGTGTGTGTCTCTCTCTGTGTGTGTGTGTGTGTGTCTCTCTCTCTGTGTGTGTGTGTGTGTGTGTCTCTCTCTCTCTCTCTCTCTGTGTGTGTGTGTGTCTCTCTCTCTGTGTGTGTGTGTCTCTCTCTGTGTGTGTGTGTCTCTCTCTGTGTGTGGGTGTGTGTGTGTCTCTCTCTGTGTGTGTGTGTCTCTCTCTGTGTGTGTGTCTCTCTCTCTGTGTGTGTGTGTGTCTCTGTCTCTCTGTGTGTGTGTGTCTCTCTCTCTGTGTGTGTGTGTGTGTGTGTGTCTCTCTCTCTCTCTGTGTGTGTAGGCCTCTAACCCCTACCTCCCCACCAGAGGAGGATCTATTTCTTCTGGTGGAAGGTTCCGCTGTCCCTCCTGCAGACATGAGGTGGTTCTGGATCGCCACGGAGTCTACGGTCTGCAGAGGAACCTGCTGGTGGAGAACATCATCGACATGTTCAAACAGGAGACCAGCAGGTACACACACACACACACATTCTGCATCTCTTTTTAGTCGTCTTGCATCCTTTACACTTATTGGATGACTCTTTGTGGTGGATTTGCATCCCCTGGTGACTGTGATATCTCAGTAATCTCTCCATGAATAAAAAGTGTAGGTGTGTCATTAAAAAAGATCCAGATGATGGAGATATCTGTGTTTACCTTTCACAATAAAAGCCCATCTTCAACCACGTCTCTCCGTGGCGTCAGCTGACCAAAGGTTACACACACTGAGGAATTTATTGATTTAATGGACCACATTCAGTGTCTCCTCTGATTGGTCGTCCACATAAAGCCCTGAGTCATTGGTATGGGAAGAAGAGAGTCAGTTATTCATAAATCCATCATATACCTGCTCAGTGTTATCGATCAGAGCTGACGGACGATCAATAACTGCTCTGTTCATGTGACATTTCACCCTGACATCACTCATCAATCAGCTGAAGTATTGGAGTACAAATACTTTGTTACTTTAGTACATTTTTCTGGTATCAGTACAGACGACTTTTTACTTTGACTTCTTACATTTTGAACCCAAATACCTGTACTTTCTACTTCTTACATGTTGAACTCAAATACCTGTACTTTCTACTTCTTACATGTTGAACTCAAATACCTGTACTTTCTACTTCTTACATGTTGAACTCAAATACCTGTACTTTCTACTTCTTACATGTTGAACCCAAATACCTGTACTTTCTACTTCTTACATGTTGAACACAAATACCTGTACTTTCTACTCCTTACATGTTGAACCCAAATACCTGTACTTTCTACTTCTTACATGTTGAACACAAATACCTGTACTTTCTACTTCTTACATGTTGAACTCAAATACCTGTACTTTCTACTTCTTACATGTTGAACCCAAATACCTGTACTTTCTACTTCTTACATGTTGAACACAAATACCTGTACTTTCTACTTCTCACATGTTGAACTCAAATACCTGTACTTTCTACTTCTCACATGTTGAACCCAAATACCTGTACTTTCTACTTCTTACATGTTGAACTCAAATACCTGTACTTTCTACTTCTTACATGTTGAACACAAATACCTGTACTTTCTACTTCTCACATGTTGAACCCAAATACCTGTACTTTCTACTTCTTACATGTTGAACCCAAATACCTGTACTTTCTACTTCTTACATGTTGAACTCAAATACCTGTACTTTCTACTTCTTACATGTTGAACCCAAATACCTGTACTTTCTACTTCTTACATTTAGAACTCAAATACCTGTACTTTCTACTTCTTACATGTTGAACTCAAATACCTGTACTTTCTACTTCTTACATTTAGAACTCAAATACCTGTACTTTCTACTTCTTACATGTTGAACTCAAATACCTGTACTTTCTACTTCTTACATTTAGAACTCAAATACCTGTACTTTCTACTTCTTACATTTAGAACTCAAATACCTGTACTTTCTACTTCTTACATGTTGAACCCAAATACCTGTACTTTCTACTTCTTACATGTTGAACACAAATACCTGTACTTTCTACTTCTTACATTTAGAACTCAAATACCTGTACTTTCTACTTCTCACATGTTGAACCCAAATACCTGTACTTTCTACTTCTTACATGTTGAACACAAATACCTGTACTTTCTACTTCTTACATGTTGAACTCAAATACCTGTACTTTCTACTTCTTACATGTTGAACCCAAATACCTGTACTTTCTACTTCTTACATGTTGAACTCAAATACCTGTACTTTCTACTTCTTACATGTTGAACCCAAATACCTGTACTTTCTACTTCTTACATGTTGAACACAAATACCTGTACTTTCTACTTCTTACATGTTGAACACAAATACCTGTACTTTCTACTTCTTACATGTTGAACTCAAATACCTGTACTTTCTACTTCTTACATGTTGAACCCAAATACCTGTACTTTCTACTTCTTACATGTTGAACTCAAATACCTGTACTTTCTACTTCTTACATATTGAACACAAATACCTGTACTTTCTACTTCTTACATGTTGAACACAAATACCTGTACTTTCTACTTCTTACATGTTGAACACAAATACCTGTACTTTCTACTTCTTACATG
>CM053262.1:13249938-13299938 GCA_028583405.1 Pogonophryne albipinna | reverse complement strand
CCGAAGACCAGAAACGGTTTTGAAAACTTTTGTCACGTAGTGATCGTCTTCTCAATAGAACATCTTTGATAATGTCGATGTTGTTGCAGGAAGTCACGACGGAGAATACTTTTGCTGTAGTACAGGGGTGCACATAACTGGTACGCAGGTTATGTGCGTAATCTGAAACTTGTGTCACAAAGAGCATTTGCGTACCGACGTACTTGTGAAGCTTTTCCAGAAGTCCGTGTGCACAGACAGGGCTGCTGTTAACGTCGGTCTGTACAACGGAATTGTGCCAAAACTACGCCAACCGGCAGCGGAGTTCCCCCCCTTCACTGGAGAACTGCGCTAAAACAGCTGATCACAACGTTCGCACTCTGTGGTCACGAAGTACTCCACTAGCCGCCGCCGCCCCCCCCCCTCTGTCGACTTTCCTGAAGTACTCCCCCGTTGATAGAAATCAACACGTAATGAATTAAGACCCCACGGTTTGATGATTGATAGGTGTGTGGGCTGTCTTTCATTTTGACAAAGAAAAATGTCCTTCTTTCATTTATCTTTCCATTCCCACAACAATATACATAAATAAATGGCATATTTTGGACATAGTTCGAATGGTGATTAATCTGATTAATTAATTTTTAAGCTGTGATTAATCTGATTAAAAAATTTAATCGTTTGACAGCCCTAGATTAAACACATGGAGATCAGTGTGTGACGCTTCGTGTGTGTTTCTGCTTCTCTCCTACAGAATACCAAGCCTCTGCTCAAAAAGTGAGTACATGTCTTTATAAGATGTCTAGTAATTAAAAGAAGATAACCAAATGTCATTTGAAGTCAGTAAGAAGTAACGTGTGGGACATTCAGAGTAACGACGGTGGAATCTAATCTGTGCTCCGCCCTCCAGCTGCTACCGGAGTTATTAGAAACTAATGTGTGTGACGTCTTCCCAGCTGCTCTTTCTTTGTTCAAATGTAACGCCTGCTCTGAGAAAAGCATCAAATCATTAGCCCAGACTTCCAGGAATAACTCCTGATCACAGTCTGATATAAATAAATCTAAATATCTAACAACACCTCGATGAAAAGCACTCCAACTGGGACTGAACTCAAACTGTAATGTCTTCTGCAGTCTTTATTATTTTGGAGGTGTGTTTTTACATAAAACTTTAACATAAATGAAACTTATTTTCACTTCTACTTGAGAATTTGCAAACACTATTCATAGATGCTTCATATGTTGTTAGGAATTAAGATAAAGAAGATATATATTAGGGACTTTATATGTTCATTTGACCCTAACGGTTCAAACGGGTGCAAAATGTGGACATTATTTCCGTTGTGGCTTTTTTTTTTACACATAACTTTATCACAAATGATTCTTAAATGTTTTTAGACCTCAATGTCTCGAGACAATTTGACCGGGAGAGTGCCGGGTGCAAAGGGGTTAAAAGCTACTCCCCGATCTGGGATCAATAGATTGAGTCTGATCAATAGATTCTGATCCACCTGTCTCTCTCCAGGCTCACGGACGCCTGCAGCACGGCTCATCTGGATAAAGTGGAGCGAGGATATGAGAACATGGATCACTTCAGCGTTGAATTCACGAAGGAGGGCCGAGCGCTGAAGAGCCTCGACTTCCTGCAGGGTGAGAGACGAGAGAGAGAGAGATGGATCCACCTGTGTGAGCCCAGAGATCAAAGGTTTCAATCTGCCCAGCAACACCATGGCAACCAACTGCAGCACTGAGTCTCATTAAGAATGCATTGAGTATTATATCTGACAATTTGGCCACCTGTTCAAAAACGATTGCTCCTATCAACAAATGACCAGAAAGTGAGAATCAGGGAACCCCAATGAACTGAAATATGTTTTTTTGGGTTTTGTGTGTAAAATGTGGAGATGGGAGCAGTTTGTCTAAAGTGTACTTCTCTCTGCTCTGAAGAAAGATCCAGAAATTGTTTACATGGAGTCTAATGAGAGCTAGGTGGACTTTTTGTCTCTTCATGCCCTCAAGAGGCATTTTGTTTAATATTTTTTCTTAATTCTTTTTTATTTTCCAACCTAGGAGAGGTTTTCCTACGTTTTCCATGAAAACATATGTCTGAGGAGTGTAGGGTTTGGGAATTATGGCAAGTTTAAAATATTTTTTTGGGCGAATTTCAAGCACTCCTGCACTCTGTTTTGAGATCAAAGCACTCTAGGCTTAACGAGCTGCTCCATCCACTCTAATGTTAACATCTGAAAAAGGCCTCTCTGCTAATCTCCAAACTAAGTTCAATATCTCAAAAAGTTTAAAAGATATGAAGAATCTGATTAAGTTTTATAGCTGAAGGTCTTGTGATCATTTTAAAGCTGGATTGAAGTCTCAAGCTGAAAGTATGTGGAAGGAGAAGCATTTGGCGCAAAGTTGAGGTAAAAGAGGATTTGAAGGCTCCTCCCATTGACTTCCATGTTAAAAAAAGATCTTCAAATCAATACTTTAGCTCTCCATAACTTCAGCTTACTTTCAGCTACAGAAACCATTCAAATATTAAACTATTCAGCCTGTTCAGGAATCGATGAGAAACCTTCAACTTAAAAAAAATATTTTATACTTTTTGAAATATTCAGCTTTTTAAACTCTTTTTTTAACATTGAAGTCAATGGGAGATGCCTTCAAATCCTCTTTTACCTACACCTTGCGCCAAATGCTTCTCCTTCCACATACTTTCAGCTAGACACTTCATTCCAACTTTCAAATGATCACAATACCTTCAGCTATAAAACTTATTCAGATTTTTGATATCTTTTAAACTTTTTGAGATATTGAATTTAGTTTGGAGCTTGGTAGAGAGGCCTTTTTCAGATGTTAACATTAGAGTGGATGGAGCAGCTCGTTAACTCTAGAGTGCTTTGATCTCAAAACACAGTGCAGCAGTGCTTAAAATTCTCCCCCAAAAACGTTTTAAACCTGCCATAATTCCCAAACCCTACACTCCTCAGATATAATTGTTCATGAAAAACGTAGGAAAACCTCTCCTAGGTTGGAAAATAAAAAAAATTAAACAAAATGCCTCTTGAGGGCATGAAGAGAGAAAAACTTGTCTCCTTCAGATCAAATGGAAAGGCTCTCCTTTCACAGCACATCTCCATGGAAACCTTTGATCTCTGGGCTCACGTAAACAGGTGTTTTGATAACGTTGTCACCGTGGTAACCTTTGATCTCTGGGCTTACACACACAGGTGTTTGTAAACATTCATTCACTACTACTTACATTTCATATGTAACTCCTTCAGCCTGCTTCCAGCTATAAACCATTCAACTATTAACTTATTCAGCTATTTCAGGACATTGAGGCTATACATGTTGTTGTTTTATCTATATATATTTTTGTTGTGAATTTATATTTCAATTTATTACATTTATATATATTTTTGCATATATGTATTTCTATTAGATTTACAGATCTACAGATTCCTTCAATAAAACATATTTAAGAAGTAAAAAATAAAGGCAGTCGCTGCTTTCTCACCTGTGCTGCTCTCTCCTCAGACGATGAAGATGAGGATGAAGATGATGAAGAGGAAGATGGAGAGGGGGAGGCTCCTGTCACGTCTCCCTCAGCCTCCACCTCTACCTGAAAAACACCAAACATCAGAGGCTGTCCCGGTGTTTGTCCAGGTGTTTGTCCAGGTGTTTGTCCAGGTGTTTCTCCAGGTGTTTGTCCCGGTGTTTGTCCAGGTGTTTGTCCCGGTGTTTGTCCAGGTGTTTGTCCAGGTGTTTGTCCAGGTGTTTGTCCAGGTGTTCGTCCAGGTGTTTCTGAGGAAGAGACTGTGTTTCGGTGACTAAAGGATCAGTGTTTCTGCTTTCCTCCACATGTCCTGGTTGTTTCTCTGACCTTTCTCTGCTCCATTAGCTTTCCCTCCCGCTCGTATTGTTTTTTATGACTGATAAAACTTTATCACTGTGACATTTTCACCATTTCATGCCGCCTGTAGTCTCTGTTGCACAGGTATGTGTTCCCATGCTGGAACAAAACACCACGTTATGTTGAATATTATGTTTCATTAAAGCTGCAAACAGTGTCTGCTTTCTCCTTTCGTTAAACTGGACTAAAGCAGAATTCAAAATATGTTTTATGTTCAGATGTAGAGCCAGATTTCAACAGACTATTATCCACCTGGTGCACGTTTGGGATTTCATTTATGGAAGGAAGACCCCGAGAGTATTTGAGAGTGTGTGTGTGTGTGTGTGTGTGTGTGTGTGTGTGTGTGTGTGTGTGTGTGTGTGTGTGTGTGTGTGTGTGTGTGTGTGTGTGTGTGTGTGTGTGTGTGTGTGTGTGTGTGTGTGTGTGTGTGTGTGTGTGTGTGTGTGTGTGTGTGTGTGTGTGTGTGTGTGTGTGTGTGTGTGTGTGTGTGTGTGTGTGTGTGTGTGTGTGTGTGTGTGGACTAACCCACGACTTGGCTCCACATTAATGTTACACCATGTTGTTTATATTCAGTTTCTGAATCCATATCAGTGAAGGTGATTTTTTGTGTTTCACTTTCCTGAAAATGTAACATTGGAAATGAACATGTTTGTTAATATCATTAGCAGCTGGGTTTTATATGTAAGGATATCCACAGAGAAGTGTAAGCATTGCTTTTCATTTTTTTATTTAAAATATAGATATAAGACGTTGTCTTGCACAACAGAAAATGGTTGCCCATAAGTTTATTAACAAACATAAATCTCATAAATACAGGGTTCAGAATCTAAAACAAAGAGTGTATTTGTCATGAAGAATAAGTGATCGACATTAACTCCGCAGTTTGAGGTTGAAGCTTTAAATAAGACTGACACAGCAGCGCTGATGGTGGAGATGCGGCAGAAAGAGGAAGAGGAGGAAGAGGAGGAGGAGATCTTTGGCGCTTCACTTCCCGAACAGCTCCATCATTCTTCTGTTGTTTTGCGCCTGCTGCGCCATCTGCTCCGCCTTGGACATCTCCATCATCTCCCTCAGCAGGTGGAAGGTCAGGTCCAGAGAGATCGGAGGGTCTTCGGACCTCCTTCCTCTCTCCATGGACTCCTCATCGTCTCCAAGGATCGCCCTGATGTTCCCAACTTTCCCCTGAAGGAGGCGCCGCGTCAGCTGCAGCGCTCTGTTCAGCCCGGAGGGGAGCATCATGGCTGGGAAAGGGTTAGAAGAGTCCCCGGTGTTCCCCAGCCGGATGAAATACTCCTCCCCGAGCCGCTCCACTACGGGACCGGGCTGCTGCTGCTGGGCACCGCCAGGACTCTCAATGGCCCGACATTCGTAGCGCGGTAAGAAGGCAACTAGCAGAATCACGGTGGTGCCAAATGAATTGAGCTTCATGTCAGGATATCAGCAGCAATCTGCGGAGGGAAACACACACGTTAGTATTTTAAATCACAACTCTCCGATGAAATGTGCTGAGGAGTTTAATGTGTTTATTGTATTGTTGTAACTCTGGCACAACAATTCCCTTCGGGATAAATAAAGTCTTATCTTATCTTAGTTTACGCACAAAAAAAACATTTATGTTGTGAATAACATCTCCAGGAATGTTGGATAGTTGCGCGTTAAAAGTGTTTGGCTCAGTAATGGACAATTTAAATATAAATCCATGCTGCAAATACAAGTTTGAGAATACAGAGCAGACACCAAGAACAAATCCACTTGGAGCCTTACATTTACGCACCAAAAAGACACCGTGAGGCAACGATGGATTAAAGTGTTGCAACTATCTAAACTGTGCAGAACAGATATCTAGAGATGGAGCACAATGTGGAACATCTGCGCGTAAAGACAGATTTTGGTCTCAATATTGCACACCGTTTATTCCATGCTGCATTTACCAAGAATACAAGTTAAACCCTGGGTGAAAATGTGACTTGATGCATGAAATAAAACGAAAACCACTTGGTTACAGAAACACAACATGTACGCAGGAAAAGACAGTGATGGCACGCTGCGGTGAGGATGGATACAGTGTTATTTTATTGTAACAGAAGTTATATAAAGACGTGGAACATCTGCGCGTAAAGACAGATCTGTGGCTCAGTGGTGGATACAGTTTATTCCATGCTGCAAAGAATAGAATCCACTTCGTGAACCCCTGGCTAGAAAACAAGGAAATGCGTCTGAAAGCATGACATAAAGCATTGTGTGCGTACCTTAGTCTTTCTTGGGGTCCAGTTGGCGAGATGCCGCCCTCCTTCTCTTCTGCAGAAACAGCCTAAAGTTATAACGATCAGGAGCAGGACGTTTATATACCGAGGCTGAGGCTGCGCGCTCACACGTGAAGATGAGTCATATGGGAGCGTGCGTGAGCATGTGCGCGCGTCTACTTCTGTCATAAACATAACAAATGAGGGGCCAAAGGTGCCACACCTGATGCACCATCACAGCATGAGAGGGGGTCCCTGCATTTCAGGAAATACTCAAAAAAGGGAGTTATTTTCTGCCTCTCTCATCTCCCTCACTGCCTCTCTGAGACACGTCTAGTCCTCGTCTCTAACTCCCCTCTGAGACACGTCTAGTCCTCGTCTCTAACTCCCCTCTGAGACACGTCTAGTCCTCGTCTCTAACTCCACTCTGAGACACGTCTAGTCCTCGTCTCTAACTCCCCTCTGAGACACGTCTAGTCCTCGTCTCTAACTCCCCTCTGAGACACGTCTAGTCCTCGTCTCTAACTCCCCTCTGAGACGCGTCTAGTCCTCGTCTCTAACTCCCCTCTGAGACGCGTCTAGTCCTCGTCTCTAACTCCCCTCTGAGACGCGTCTAGTCCTCGTCTCTAACTCCCCTCTGAGACACGTCTAGTCCTCGTCTCTAACTCCCCTCTGAGACGCGTCTAGTCCTCGTCTCTAACTCCCCTCTGAGACACGTCTAGTCCTCGTCTCTAACTCCCCTCTGAGACACGTCTAGTCCTCGTCTCTAACTCCCCTCTGAGACACGTCCTCGTCTCTAACTCCCCTCTGAGACACGTCTAGTCCTCGTCTCTAACTCCCCTCTGAGACACGTCTAGTCCTCGTCTCTAACTCCCCTCTGAGACACGTCCTCGTCTCTAACTCCCCTCTGAGACACGTCTAGTCCTCGTCTCTAACTCCCCTCTGAGACACGTCTAGTCCTCGTCTCTAACTCCCCTCTGAGACACGTCCTCGTCTCTAACTCCCCTCTGAGACACGTCCTCGTCTCTAACTCCCCTCTCTGCCTCTCCTGTTTCTTCAAATGAATCTGCTTCCACTGAAACGCACAGGACACCGGTTTATCTCCAAATATGTCCAAACATAAAAGGAATTTGCTTTGGGGTATAATGATGCAAACAAAAACACAAATTCAGATGTTTTTTTACAGAAAAAAGACACGTCTAGTCCTCGTCTCTAACTCCCCTCTGAGACACGTCTAGTCCTCGTCTCTAACTCCCCTCTGAGACACGTCCTCGTCTCTAACTCCCCTCTGAGACACGTCTAGTCCTCGTCTATAACTCCCCTCTGAGACACGTCCTCGTCTCTAACTCCCCTCTGAGACACGTCCTCGTCTCTAACTCCCCTCTGAGACACGTCTAGTCCTCGTCTCTAACTCCCCTCTGAGACACGTCTAGTCCTCGTCTCTAACTCCCCTCTGAGACACGTCCTCGTCTCTAACTCCCCTCTGAGACACGTCCTCGTCTCTAACTCCCCTCTGAGACATGTCTAGTCCTCGTCTCTAACTCCCCTCTGAGACACGTCCTCGTCTCTAACTCCCCTCTGAGACACGTCCTCGTCTCTAACTCCCCTCTGAGACACGTCCTCGTCTCTAACTCCCCTCTCTGCCTCTCCTGTTTCTTCAAATGAATCTGCTTCCACTGAAACGCACAGGACACCGGTTTATCTCCAAATATGTCCAAACATAAAAGGAATTTGCTCATGGTATAATGATGCAAACAAAAACACAAATTCAGATGTTTTTTACAGAAAAAAAGAGCAAATATACAGTCATTTAAAAATATATAAATAAAATTAAAGATGTCAAAATAAATGTTTGCAAAAAATATAAACGTCTATATTTCGGTTCAAATTCTATTGTTTTTAAATGTGAAAAATCAAGATAATTCTCTGTCATTCTTTGATCACATTATGCTTTATATGCTTTTATCCTGATATCATGTCCCCTCCCCCTCTGTCTGCACTGTAAAGCTGCACACACACACACACACACACACACACACACACACACACACACACACACACACACACACACACACACACACACACACACACACACACACACACACACACACACACACACACACACACACACACACACACACACACACACACACACCTGGCACACACCTGGCACACACTGACTGCTCTTCCTCTTCATAAGGAACTGTTAACGATGGATCCTTTCTGCAGCTTCCCGTCTGACCTGCGTTGCATTCAGGTGTCGTGCATCAGCGCTGATTCACTTCTGCTGCATGTAGACACACGTCACAGCTGGAGGGATGGAGGGATGGAGGGATGGAGGGATGGAGGGATGGAGGGATGGAGGGCTGATTAATCCGGGCGTGAGACGCAGGAATCTCAAATAGTCTGATGGCAAAGAGTTCAATTAGTTCAGATATTGTGCAACACAGTGAAATGATACTGCTAGCTTTAGAGGAAGGGGTCCAAACGGAACATATGGAGGTCGTTTATAGTCACTTAGACCAGTGGTTCCCAACCTGGGGGGGTGCCATAGATCGCAGGGGGGGCGCCAGGCCTCAGATGATTTGAGGCCAAATATAATATTTAGACTTTTTTTTTTTACATATAATTGCAAGGCACTACATGATTGTCACTAAAAGCCTTGTCTCTACATTACAATATACAAAATAATTGATTAATTAATTTTAATAAAAATTCAAGTTAGTATTAAAGGCATAAAAAGACAGAAATGTATAATTCTTTCTTTGATAGAAATGTTTCTTCTGCCCGTAAAGTGTCCAAACCAGGCTTTTCTGGATAAGCACATGTTTAAAACATAGTCATTGTCCATGCCGGCTTCAGTTGGATTATTTGTCACAGTTGCTCCGATCAGATCGGTCTCCTCCATTTTGTAGAGTATGTACGACTTTTGAATCCACATAAACACATCGGCAAAATCCGGCTTACTTTGAGCATGTGTTTTAAACAGTTTAATCCCTTTGTGAATTGTTTCCACTTGCGCGCCGTCCTTTAATTTCTTCATACAGCGGGAATCCAAATGAATGAATCCTGAGTCCAATAACCATCAAAGTCACTCCAATAGTGCTCCTTGATTACGCTTTCATCCTCCTTTAACAACATACTTCACATTCATCCAGTTTGTGACAGTAGTTGTAGCATTTTGAGACTTTTAAACTTTAATTACCGCGCTGCTGCCCCCCGCTTGTGTGTGTGTGTGTGTGGGGGGGGGGGGGGGTGCCATAGATCGCAGGGGGGGCGCCAGGCCTCAGATGATTTGAGGCCAAATATAATATTTAGACTTTTTTTTTTTACATATAATTGCAAGGCACTACATGATTGTCACTAAAAGCCTTGTCTCTACATTACAATATACAAAATAATTGATTAATTAATTTTAATAAAAATTCAAGTTAGTATTAAAGGCATAAAAAGACAGAAATGTATAATTCTTTCTTTGATAGAAATGTTTCTTCTGCCCGTAAAGTGTCCAAACCAGGCTTTTCTGGATAAGCACATGTTTAAAACATAGTCATTGTCCATGCCGGCTTCAGTTGGATTATTTGTCACAGTTGCTCCGATCAGATCGGTCTCCTCCATTTTGTAGAGTATGTACGACTTTTGAATCCACATAAACACATCGGCAAAATCCGGCTTACTTTGAGCATGTGTTTTAAACAGTTTAATCCCTTTGTGAATTGTTTCCACTTGCGCGCCGTCCTTTAATTTCTTCATACAGCGGGAATCCAAATGAATGAATCCTGAGTCCAATAACCATCAAAGTCACTCCAATAGTGCTCCTTGATTACGCTTTCATCCTCCTTTAACAACATACTTCACATTCATCCAGTTTGTGACAGTAGTTGTAGCATTTTGAGACAACTTCCAACAGGAGTCATTTGGGGGGGCTCTTGGGAAAAAAGGTTGGGAATCCCTGACTTAGACGGTTATAATTCAGTCGTAACGGAATAAAAACCCAGTCAAACAACTTATTTGACTTCCCTGTTGTCATGCAAGTTAATGCTTCAAGTGTAAGTCGTGCAACTTTCAAATATAGGGATGAAAAATGTAGTTATTTTGGGATGCATGTGTTGCCGTTACACATTTGTATACGTTAGAAAATGGTTGAAAAGGTCAGGAATCGGGAACAACTTCATTTACTTCCCTGTCGTCTCTGTGCACGTGTGAGTTAATGTTCCAAAGCTTTCAAATAGCACTAATGCAACACGAGGAAGATTTCAGTTATTTTGGGATGCATGTTGCCCTTTCACATTTTTACAAGTTAGAAAATGGTTGCTAAAGGTCAGGTTGCCCAGTCTGAAGACATGTGCACACATTAAGACATACATAAAGCACAACAATCAATACAACATAACAGTCACTTCACGTACCCTCCGGTATCACTGTGGACCTTTGTGTCCATATGGGTCATTTTTCACGTTTCATTTTGCAATAACTTTGGTTGTGTTGGTGCAAATGGCCTGATTTTTTGTAACAAGGCTATTTTCTCGATCTATTTTGGAATTCCAATTTACATTTTTCAAATCGGTCTTTAATTCATTGTGTAACAAATCGACTACGCTTATTGACCATTCGAGACAAAAATGTCCACTGCAAAAGACTTTGATAAAACCATTATATTAAAATATTTGTTCACCAATTTTTTGGGTTCAATCTTTAATGCAACTTCAGCCCTAATAGAAAATACCAAATATTAAATAATTTTCGGGATTTTAACCCTTTAACAGCCAGTTTGAATGCATGAATTTGCGTTTTCTATGAAAAACATGCACAAAAAGGCAGTTATTTTCCATATAATAAATGTTGGGGGGGGTCGGCTTTTTTTTATCACAGTCTTGAATATGTCAGAGATTAGCAACAACATTTATTTTTGGTGGATTATTAGTTTTTCACAGAATCAGATTAAACAAAAAAACTCCCACATTAGCCACTCGCGGACAAACAGTCCCATTATCACTGTGGGGGAAACTTCTGTAGCAATGCAGTGGGAGTCACCGACTCAGGAAGGAGACACGGGGAGAGCTGGAGCTTTGATGTCAAACACTGATGGTTTATTTGGAGCTTCGGCCGGAGAATTCACAAAACAAGTCAAGAGTCAGAGGTTCTGACTTCACGGTGGAGTTGCCATGTCAATTCTGAAGAACTCCACCCCAGACCCGTGTGTTTAGCTAGTTCAGAGAGAATCATCAACATTGGGGAGATAGACTTAACAGCTGGGAACACTGAATCACTTGCGTCTAACGCTTATGGCCTCAAAGATTTCACACCTTGGAGTCCACAAACCCCAAGAAGGAAGCGTTCCAGTGTACCCCAGAGTCCTGCATCGGGTCGGGTACCCGCGGGTATTTTTTAAAACGCTTTTTTCCGGGTTCGGTTCTGGGTAAAACAAAGATGATGCGGGTCGGGTCGCGGGTGTTGCATAGTAAATATATTAAAATAATAATAATTTAGTTTAATGTTTAAATCCTCAGACCTCTCCCCCGCGAGACCGCACATAATCCTAACCTCTGCAGCGCATCAACCTGCTTCTGAGCGCGCCACATTCGAAATGGCTGAGGTGAAGCTCTCTAGCGGAGAATACAGCATTTTCAGTAACACTTCCTCAAGAGCGAAATCCAACGTCTGGGAGGCTTTTGGTTCCTAGATGAGAAAATAACCTACATCCCACGCTTTTTGAGACAAATATGCAACCGCGTGTGTTAATAATTGCACGTTTTCTCTTATATGCGGGTTCGGGTCGGGTTGCGGATCTTGTGCCGACGGGTCGGGTTGCGGAACTAATTGGCAATTTGTGCGGGTAGCGGGGCGGGAGCGGTATTGCACGTCGCGGGTGCGGGGCGGGAGCGGGTCTTGAAAATCAGACCCGTGCAGGACTCTGGTGTACCCACAACAATAAACCATTTGTGACCGAGAGTTGCCCGGTCACAAACTGGGAACAACAACATATGGCTGAAGCAGCCCCTTCCTTAAGGAGGTAACAGACGTCAGGGTTGGTCATAAACGTCAAAGGGCAAAAGGTGGATATCTAGGAGAATTATTCCCTAACAATAACCACATCTTTTGATCTCTCCGCCATACCGGTATATAATCATGCATTTTGTAATGTCAGGGTTTTATATTGGAGGAAAATAGTTCCGTTTGTCCTTTTTACTGTTTATCACCAGATGTGACATTTTACCATTGAATTACATGCTTGTCATTTCTTGGTTTCTGGGCCTGTTGTATAATGGGGCCCTGGCAGCCATTGGAATACATGTATGCAACTCATATGATATAGGTGTGTTGGTATGGATGTGGAAGAGTGGCATCAGCTGAGAAATGTGTGTGTGTGTGTGTGTGTGTCTGGATGTACAGTGTGTGTGTGTACAGAGACAACAATATACAGTAGATTTGGTTTGCAGCAAGTCGCAGTTTTCGCCTCATATCTCTTTCTTTCTCTCTCTCTCTTTTTCTCCCATTCCCTCATTCCCAAACTCATACACACTCGTACATATTAAAACCTCCTTACGGCCCGTCCACATGGCGGCGTGCGTTGAAGCTTCAACGCTTCTGCCCATTCACTTTGAATGGGGTGACGTCACACTTTGCCGAACTGCATTGTGGGAGCGTCGCTTTGCTTTGCTCGCATTGCTCGCTTCAAAAGTTGAGCAATGTTCAACTTTTGAGGCTTCGGCGGAAGCGTCAGCAAATCAAATCATATGCCAGTACAGGCTCTAGCCAATCAAACTGCGTGCTTGTGTGTCCGGGGCGGGAGATTCATGTGATTGGTTGTTAGTCGAGTTTCAGACACGCCCTCCGGCAAGCTTTAACACACGCCGCCGTGTGAACGCTGCGTTATACCTTGTGTGTGTGTGTGTGTGAGTGGTTGTGTGTGAGAATGAGACAGGACTAAGTGTGCTCTCATGGCGTTTTGTTTTTCATTTGTGCTGTTTCATGTGTCTTTGAGGTAAACAGATGTATGATCTTGACCCAGCTTGACCTCGATGTTTTGAATTGTTTGGAACTTCAAAGTCCTTTGATAATGTCTCTTTAGCAAACAGACATACACAGCCATACATACACTCCTTCAAGTAAATAAAAACACCTGGCTGCAAAGCCAAAGCTTCAAATATGTGTAGTTTGGCTGGATGGTCATTTCATTCCTGTGATACGCAACAAGCAGTAAGATGAAGAGGAGCTTCTCTGTGGGACAAGAGGTCTCACGCAGCCCCTAACTTCAGCTGCAGGACTCATCCTCTGAAGCAGAAACTCCCTGAGAAGGAGAATCTGGTGTGGATCTGAACTGTGCTTGAAAGGAGCCAGCACAAAGATAAAACACTTTCTTGCTCTTCTAGGTAATCACACATCCTGTCATGTTCACAGCTACAGTTTGGATACCTCTGTTATCATATTACTCTCATGTTGGAAGAGGACATTCAGTATTTTCCCAACACACTGCTACAGTAAATGATGTCCCTTAAAGTTCCAGCACAATATATTGATTGTTTCTATCAGGTGACTTGGTGGCGGAGGATGTGTTTCCTGGCTCTTCTTCCTCTGGTTGAACCCTCTCCTCAGACTGGGGGAACGAGGGGATCTGTGCAGACCAGCAGATGCTTATCACCTCCCCAGGAAGCTTCGGACTGCTGTGGTTTGTCGATACTTCCACCAGTGCTGGGAGTCCTGCAGACGAGGAGCAGAGGTCGGTGACGGAGAGGAGCAGTGGCCCCGCCGCTCAGCAGGAACCTGCTCAACGAACCTGGAGCTCAAACTACCAGGTGTACCACTGTACAATATGCAATTTAATTGTATGTTTATAGTTCACTTATTGCTACATGTACTTGCCCATTGGTCACTTGCGCCAGTCTTTTTTTATTTTAAACGTATTCTGCTATTTCAACAATTAGACAGTTTTTACATCCCAAAAACAAACCCAATTAGTATTTATATTTATTTTGTATTACTATTTGTATTGTTTCATTTCTTATATATATTAATGTTGGACTTATTGCCAAAATACAGAAGTTTGTGTATAGAAAGTAAACATCTGCCAATATGTATTTATCAGAATTTTAAATACTCAATAGTTATCTCAATAACATATTCGTCTTCGAGGTGTCTAAGGTACAGGGGTGGGAAGTACTGGAGTACAAATACTTCGTTACTGTACTTAAGTACATGTTTCTGGTATCAGTACTTTACTCCACTACTTATTTTTCTGACCACTTTTTACTTTAACTTCTTATATTTGAACCCAAATACCTGTAATTTCTACTTCTTACATGTTGAACCCAAATACCTGTACTTTCTACTTCTTACATGTTGAACCCAAATACCTGTACTTTCTACTTCTCACATGTTGAACCCAAATACCTGTACTTTCTACTTCTTACATTTTGAACCCAAATACCTGTACTTTCTACTTCTCACATGTTGAACACAAATACCTGTACTTTCTACTTCGTACATGTTGAACACAAATACCTGTACTTTCTACTTCTTACATGTTGAACACAAATACCTGTACTTTCTACTTCTTACATGTTGAACACAAATACCTGTACTTTCTACTTCTTACATGTTGAACCCAAATACCTGTACTTTCTACTTCGTACATGTTGAACACAAATACCTGTACTTTCTACTTCTTACATGTTGAACCCAAATACCTGTACTTTCTACTTCTTACATGTTGAACTCAAATACCTGTACTTTCTACTTCATACATGTTGAACACAAATACCTGTACTTTCTACTTCGTACATGTTGAACACAAATACCTGTACTTTCTACTTCTTACATGTTGAACCCAAATACCTGTACTTTCTACTTCTTACATGTTGAACTCAAATACCTGTACTTTCTACTTCTTACATGTTGAACCCAAATACCTGTACTTTCTACTTCGTACATGTTGAACACAAATACCTGTACTTTCTACTTCTTACATGTTGAACCCAAATACCTGTACTTTCTACTTCTTACATGTTGAACTCAAATACCTGTACTTTCTACTTCTTACATGTTGAACCCAAATACCTGTACTTTCTACTTCTTACATTTTGAACTAAAATACCTGTACTTTCTACTTCTTACATTTTGAACTAAAATACCTGTACTTTCTACTTCTTACATTTCTAACACAAATACCTGTACTTTCTACTTCTTACATTTTGAACACAAATACCTGTACTTTCTACTTCTCACATGTTGAACTCAAATACCTGTACTTTCTACTTCTCACATGTTGAACTCAAATACCTGTACTTTCTACTTCTCACATGTTGAACTCAAATACCTGTACTTTCTACTTCTTACATGTTGAACCCAAATACCTGTACTTTCTACTTCTTACATTTTGAACTAAAATACCTGTACTTTCTACTTCTTACATGTTGAACACAAATACCTGTACTTTCTACTTCTTACATTTTGAACACAAATACCTGTACTTTCTACTTCTTACATTTCTAACACAAATACCTGTACTTTCTACTTCTTACATGTTGAACCCAAATACCTGTACTCTCTACTTCTTACATGTTGAACCCAAATACCTGTACTTTCTACTTCTTACATGTTGAACCCAAATACCTGTACTTTCTACTTCTTACATGTTGAACACAAATACCTGTACTTTCTACTTCTTACATGTTGAACTCAAATACCTGTACTTTCTACTTCTTACATGTTGAACCCAAATACCTGTACTTTCTATTTCTTACATGTTGAACACAAATACCTGTACTTTCTACTTCTTACATGTTGAACTCAAATACCTGTACTTTCTACTTCTGGACATGTTGAACCCAAATACCTGTACTTTCTACTTCTTACATGTTGAACTCAAATACCTGTACTTTCTACTTCTTACATGTTGAACCCAAATACCTGTACTTTCTACTTCTTACATGTTGAACACAAATACCTGTACTTTCTACTTCTCTCATTTCCCAAACAGCTGGTTCCTTTAGTCTGAATGTGTATTTGGTGGCGTGATCATTATTCTTTAGAGTCATTGCGTGCCTATTGATTTGAACACGATCCGTGTATCCAGGGGCGCTGTAAGGGGGTGAAAAGTTAGGACGATTCTAAGGGCCCGTGACTGACAGGGGCCCAAAAAAAATTCAGCTGTGTCTTGTCGTCTTGATTGGCCATGTGTCTATTTAAGTTCTTGTTTTCTGTTGGGGTTTTGTGGGTTCCTTTTTGTGCTTAGAGGGAGATAGAGTTCCTGTCTGGTTTTTTGTTGATCCTGTTGCCTTGAATAAAGGTTTTTTGCTGTTAAACAATCGTCTGTCTGCACTTGGGTCCTCCCTGCGCTGCTCAACCCTAACATTTAGGGTGCATTCACACCTAATAGTCCGCTTCTCTGGTGCGCACCAGACCACAGTTTGTTCCATTGTTTCATTCTTCAGAAGGTTCGGTTTGCGTTCACACGGCAAAACTCAAACGGACTATAAACTTTAAACACAAGTCATGTGCTCGGAAATGCTGTTCAACCATTGGTCAGACATTAAGGGGGTAAAAACGGAAATCCCGGCAATTTCTACTGGAGCCTCCGCCATGGAGCATCGGCAGGTTATTTTCATGCTGTTGTTAATCTGGAGAGCATATCAACAGCAACGGTGCATATGATTATATAATCAGACAACGTGCGATACAAAACATTATAACACATATAATGAGACGTTCTGCAGTCAGGAGGGGGTTTCACCGACAGCAGGTGGCTCTGACTTTTATGTATAGTTTTTAGTTTGATAGTTGTTTTTACTTTACACGACACTGTTCAACACTCCATTCTGCTTCACTCTTTCACTAAAGAAATGACACCCGCGTTCTTGTGACACGTAAATACTACACTTCCTGTGTTTTGGTGAGGACTGCGTTCACACCAGCAATAAACCGCTCCAGAGTTCGCAAGCAAGCGTTCCGAGACCACCTATTTTAGCGGACCAGAGTCCGGTTGTTTAGTTCACTTAAGAGGTCTTGGACTGCGTTAACACCGACCCAAATGAACCGCACCAAGCGGCTAAATGCACCAGGGTTTGAATCAAACGCAGGTGTGAATGCGCCCTTAAACACACCGTATTGGATCAGCATCTCAAAAAGTATTCATGGTTTGACCCAAACCCTTTCCTTTGCTCTCTGTTGTCCATGATGCTTCTACGTTATCAATCAAAGCTGTTTAGCCTCTTTTCATGATTCATTCACACCTGACAGCGTTGAGGTCGAATCAGAACCAGCGTTTCTGCTCAAATGTCTTAAAGAGGAATGGCCAAGCTGAGCTTTTACGAGTGGAAATAAAGCAGTGTGGTAACACGTTATGGCTAGGGGGGGAAGATCCCCGGATTTTGTTTATGGAGACGTTCCTGCGTCACTTGCCTTCCCGGGTTCAGACGGCTCAACGGAGTATGGTTCCTGCGTCGAGGGAAGACGTCGCTCGTGGGGGACATGGACCGCGGCTGACGACGGCTAATGGCGGCCCCATTCGCACGTACGGCGTGAGGCCTATGTGTTTGTGTATTGGAGGACAGCGGTTCAACTGGGATTTTATGACGGCAGACATTTCTTTTCCCCTCCTCGGGGCAGATTTTTTATGTGCTCACGGACTCCTGGTGGACGTTAAAAATAAACACTTGGTTGATGCCTTGACGTTTTCCTCCCTCGTGTGTACACTTGACGAGGCGGCGTACAACGGGCTGTCGGGCTCGCTGTCGGGCTCGCTGTCGGGAGCGGACATTTTTCTCAGGCTGTTGGCTGAATTTCCAGACCTGACGTTACCCACCTTCTCTGCGCTCACCACCAAGCATGGGGTGGAGCACCACATCACCACAGAAGGTCCCCCAGTCTACGCCAGGGCCCGGTGGTTGAACCCTTCTAAGCTTGCAGTAGCGAGGGCGGAGTTTTCGTCCATGGAACGCCTGGGTATCGTGCACCGGTATGACAGTCCTTGGGCCTCTCCTCTGCACGTCGTTCCCAAGCCGAACGGTGGTTGGCGCCCGTGTGGGGATTACCGCTGCCTCAAAGACGCCACGACACCTGACCGCAACCCGGTGCCGCACATCCAGGACTTTTCAGCACATCTGGCCGGTACGCTGGTGTTTTCTAAAGTGGACCTGGTGCATGGATACCACCAGGTGCCCATGCATCCCCTGGACGTTCCCAAGACGGCAGTGATAACGCCATTTGGACTTTTCGTGTTCCTGCGGATGCCTTTTGGGCTCAAGAATGCCGCTCAAACGTTCCAGCGCCTGATGGATTCGGTGCTGCGGGACTGGCCGTTTGTGTTCGTCTACCTGGATGACATACTCGTTGCCAGCGCTTCGGTGGAAGAGCACCTGTCACACCTCCGAGCCCTTTTCACGAGGCTCAGCCTACACGGGTTGATAATCAATCCTGCAAAGTGCCAGTTCGGGGTGTTTGACATTGACTTCCTCGGACACCGCGTCACCAAAGGCGGTGCAGCACCCCTGCCGGCGAAGATTGAGGCTGTTGCGGCGTTTCCTCGCCCGCTCACAGCCCGGTCGCTCCGTGAGTTCCTGGGGATGGTGACATTCTACCACCGTTTCATCGCCCGGGCCGCCCACATTATGCGGCCGCTGTATGAGGCTTTGAAGGGTAAGGCCCCCATCCAGGCGATCGACTGGACGGCGGAAGCTGAGGTTGCTTTTACGGAGGTCAAGACGGCATTGGCTCAGGCGGACCTGTTGGCGCACCCATCATCCACGGCTCCCATCTCCATTACCACAGACGCATCGGACTACGCCGTTGGTGCGGTGCACGAGCAGTAGGTGGAGGGCGCTTGACAGCCACTCGCCTTTTTCAGCCGTCAGCTGACGCCCAGGGAACGCAGGTACACGCCTTTGACCGAGAGCTTTTTTACTGGAAGGCGTTTGTCGACCACATGCCGCTCACGTTCGCCATGTCAAAAGTGGCGGAGCCTTGGTCTGCAGGTCAGCAGCGGCAGCTGTCTTACATCTCAGAATTCACCACAGACATTAAGCACGTGGCTGGCAAATCGAACCTGGTCGCAGATTGCCTCTCCAGAGTCGTCATCGGGGCCGTCCAGTTGGGCCTGGACTATACCCGCATGGCGACGGACCAGGTCACGGACCCCGGCGTACAGGCCCTGAAGGGGGATAGCTTGGGGCTGCGCTTGGAAGACGTGGTTTTCGGTGACGCGGGCGTTACTCTCCTGTGCGACGCCTCCACAGGCCTGCCGCGGCCAGTCATTCCCGCCAGTTGGAGGCGCTCCGTTTTTGAGGCGCTGCACGGCCTGTCTCACCCCGGCGGTAAGCCTTCAGTGCGCTTGGTGGCAGTGAAGTTCGTCTGGCGGGGGCTAAAAAAGGACGTGAGGACTTGGGCTGGTGAGTGCGTGGCTTGTCAGCGTGCTAAGGTGCACCGCCACGCAAAAGCCCCTTTGGAGCGTTTCCTGGTGCCGGAGAGGAGGTTTGATCACGTCAACATCGACCTAGTTGATCCATTGCCCTCCTCTCAGGGCTTTTTCTCCCTCCTCACCATGGTGGACAGGACGACCCATTGGCCGGAGGCAGTTCCTCTCATGTCGACGTTGGCGGCTGACATAGCCCGGGCTTTCATCGCGACGTGGGTATGTCGGTTTGGCACCCCGTCGGACATTTCCTCAGACCGGGGTTCGCAGTTCACGTCAGAGCTCTGGAACGCCGTGGCGTGCGGTTTGGGGGTTAAGCTTCACAGGACAACCGCTTACCACCCTCAAGCTAACGGCCTCTGTGAATGTTTCCATCGCTCCATGAAGGCAGCACTCAGAGCCGGCCTGAAGGACGGCAATTGGGTCGACAAGCTGCCTTGGGTAATGCTGGGCCTGCGGACCGCGCCTAAGGAAGATCTGCAGTGTTCCACGGCTGAGAAGGTCTACGGTCAGCCGCTGAGGGTTCCAGGGGATTTCCTCCCTGACATGTCGGCTCCCTGGTCGGCGTTGGCGCAGCGGGTTTGCCTGCAGGGCGCCACTGAGACTTTTGCTCCGATTCCCACTGCTCAACATGGTACTCTGGTGTCCCGGGTTCCCGCGGATCTGCGCTCGGTGGAGCACGTCTTCATCCAGCACGATGCGCACAGGGGTCCCCTACAGCCTCCTTACGATGGACCTTTTCGGGTTTTGGAACACGGGGACAATCACTTTGTGGTCGACCCGGGTGGTTAGGCGGAGCACGTCTCGGTGGACCGGTTGAAGGCGGCTCACTTGGATTTGGACCAGCCAGTGGTGCTGGCACGACCTCCGCGATGGGGGCGCCCCCCGGCCTTGATCTCTGTCACTGAATTGAGACCCGTTGTTCCGGTCTCGCCTCTTCCGGAGGCCACCCATGCTGTAGTCGTTTTTCCGGCTCCCGTGCTCAGGAGTCGTGGGGGTCGACCTGTCGTTCCGCCCCGCCATGCTGATTTTGTTTATGGGTGAATTCTGGGGGGGCTTGTGTGGTGACACGTTATGGGACATAATTCACCGTTGGGATTATTGTGTTGCAACACGGACCCGTTAGAGTGGGTACCGGGGTTGTGATCATTCGTGCTAGCTTGACATGCAGTAGCAGCAAATGTACTTACCTTGTCTTAATGGATAATAAAGTGTGGAGTTCCATACTGAACACACCGCCTCTGACTCCCATTCATCGGCTCAACAGCAGCTCATTTACAGCCTCCTCTATAAGACAGGAAGTGAAACTCTGCTGTCCAATTACCCAGGAGGGAGGAATTAGAAAGGCAAATGATCAATTAAGAGCGAGTGTTTCCACGGAGGCTGAGACCTGCTTCTGAAGAGCTCTGAGATGTATTTCCCCTCTTCAGACCTGCAGTCGAACACAAAGGTCGTATTAGCATTAAAGTTTTAACTAACGAAGGCATGACGTTGGAGGGTTTCTCCGTGATGTGTTCAGGGACAGTGATTTGTAGGCGAGGTGACACATGTTGACCAGCAGCTCTCACTCTCTCCTCCACGCTGGGTTATATTTGTGTCAGAGAGCATGTGTTTCTCCTGATGGGAGCTGACACCGAGCCCCGAGCAGAGAGGAGGGGGAACACTTTCACACCGAGGGAAAAGAGAGGAAGAACGATCGTACTTTAACGGTCAGATGAAGTCTGAAAGGCTCCTTGCATCCCAGCAGCTCCATGTGGAACATCAACAGACAAACATCAACACACATGAGAAACAAACAACAACATGGAACATCACAGCAGGATCAGTGAGAGCTGCTCAAAGAGCCTTCAGCCTGCATCTGATCTGTAGCTCTGTGTTCACTGAGAGGACTGGAGCACAAAGGATGCTTAAGGCTGGAGCACAAAGGATGCTTCAGGCTGACTTTATTCAATATCCATTAGATGGTAGCAGCTCATATTCTCTGTCAGAGCATGCTTTGGGTCCCAGAGGATGCTGTTGAGCCTCTCAGGTTATTATGGTCTGCTGAGTAGTAAAAATACTTTAGATTTACACATTTCCCTATCTACTCCTTTTTATTTTAGTGTATGTGCTCGTCCACTTCACCCTCAGTGTGCCTGGAGCTGAGTGACTGAGTGAAATGCATTCACCTTTAGAATACATTTTTAAAGCTAACTTAACAAATACATCGTTTTCATGCTCAGACGCCAACTTTCTGTAGTCTGTGTATAAATAGGAATATACATATTTTTATACATACTTTTATATATATTTGTATTTTTCTTTCGGGATTGTGGGAAGCGGTATTTCGATCTCTCTGTCTGTACACCCTGTTAATGTTCATCTAACATATATGTAAATATATTTAATATGTTTATATGACCCATGTATATATGTTCATTTAATTAATGTCTTATTTACTAAGTCACTTACCTGTATATCATTTTCATTTCATCTTTAACTTTATTAATCTTTAAACTTTTAAGCATCTGTGCTTTCCTGTTTTTCAATTTGACCCTGTTGCTGTTTGAAATACTGAATCTGATCGTATCTTAAAACATATCTCCATGCATCATGTACGGATATGTCCAATAACCTGAGGAAACACCCCAGAAAACATCAACGTGTCTTTCTGACGTCTTTCTACGAGGGGAAAACCTTTTAAATCCACAAGATCCTCACACAGCAGCTGCAGTTTGAGAAAAGGTTACACAAAAAGGTTAAAAGCTGCTTTTGTTCAGGACTCGTTAAAGTTTACTGAGCCAGGATGGAGGGACAAATCATAACGCTGGATTTTATTTAGTTTTTTACAGTAAATTGGTGTTGAAAGGACACGAGGAGCAGGACAACGTGTTCAGTGAGGGGTCAGCAGCTGGAGACCAGGGGACACTAAAGAGTGACGCACACAGCTGGAGACCAGGGGACACTAAAGAGTGACGCACACAGCTGGGAGACCAGGGGACACTAAAGAGTGACGCACACAACTAGAGACGAGGGGACACTAAAGAGTGACACAAACAGCTGGAGACCAGGGGACACTAAAGAGTGGCGCACACAGCTGGAGACTAGGGGACACTAAAGAGTGACGCACACAGCTAGAGACGAGGGGACACTAAAGAGTGACACAAACAGCTGGAGACCAGGGGACACTAAAGAGTGGCACACACAGCTGGAGACTAGGGGACACTAAAGAGTGACGCACACAGCTGGAGACTAGGGGACACTAAAGAGTGACGCACACAGCTGGAGACCAGGGGACACTAAAGAGTGACGCACACAGCTGGAGACTAGGGGACACTAAAGAGTGACGCACACAGCTAGAGACGAGGGGACACTAAAGAGTGACACACACAGCTGGAGACCAGGGGACACTAAAGAGTGACGCACACAGCTGGAGACTAGGGGACACTAAAGAGTGACGCACACAGCTGGAGACTAGGGGACACTAAAGAGTGACGCACACAGCTAGAGACGAGGGGACACTAAAGAGTGACACACACAGCTGGAGACCAGGGGACACTAAAGAGTGACGCACACAGCTGCAGACCAGGGGACACTAAAGAGTGACGCACACAGCTCTATCATCATGTCTCCGTCATCATGTCTCCATCATCATGTCTCTGTCATCATGTCTCTGTCATCATGTCTCTGTCATCATATCTCCGTCATCATGTCTCCATCATCATGTATCTGTCATCATGTCTCTGTCATCATGTTTCCATCATCATGTCTCCATCATGTCTCCATCATCATGTCTCTGTCATCATGTCTCTATCATCATGTCTCTGTCATCATGTCTCTGTCATCATGTCTCCATCATCATGTCTCTATCATCATGTCTCTGTCATCATGTCTCTGTCATCATGTCTTCATCATCATGTCTCTATCATCATGTCTCTATCATCATGTCTCTATCATCATGTCTCTGTCATCATGTCTCTATCATCATGTCTCTGTCATCATGTCTCCGTCATGTCTCCATCATCATGTCTCCGTCATCATGTCTCCGTCATCATGTCTCCGTCATCATGTCTCCATCATCATGTCTCTATCATCATGTCTCTGTCATCATGTCTCTATCATCATGTCTCTGTCATCATGTCTCCGTCATCATGTCTCCGTCATCATGTCTCTGTCATCATGTCTCTGTCATCATGTCTCTATCATCATGTCTCTGTCATCATGTCTCTGTCATCATGTCTCCATCATCATGTCTCTATCATCATGTCTCTGTCAGCATGTCTCCGTCATCATGTCTCCATCATCATGTCTCTATCATCATGTCTCTATCATCATGTCTCTGTCATCATGTCTCCGTCATCATGTCTCCGTCATGTCTCCATCATCATGTCTCCGTCATCATGTCTCCGTCATCATGTCTCCGTCATCATGTCTCCATAATGTCTCCGTCATCATGTCTCCGTCATCATGTCTCCATCATGTCTCCATCATCATGTCTCCGTCATGTCTCCATCATCATGTCTCCGTCATCATGTCTCTATCATCATGTCTCCGTCATGTCTCCATCATCATATCTCCATCATCATGTCTCCGTCATGTCTCCATCATCATATCTCCATCATCATGTCTCCGTCATGTCTCCATCATCATGTCTCTGTCATCATGTCTCTGTCATCATGTCTCTGTCATCATGTCTCCATCATCATGTCTCCATCATCATGTCTCCATCATGTCTCCATCATCATGTCTCCGTCATGTCTCCATCATCATGTCTCCATCATCATGTCTCCGTCAAGTCTCCATCATCATGTCTCTATCATCATGTCTCCGTCATGTCTCCATCATGTCTCTGTCATCATGTCTCCGTCATCATGTCTCCGTCATCATGTCTCCGTCATCATGTCTCCGTCATCATGTCTCCGTCATGTCTCTGTCATCATGTCTCCGTCATCATGTCTCCGTCATCATGTCTCATCATCATGTCTCTGTCATCATGTCTCTGTCATCATGTCTCCATCATGTCTCTGTCATCATGTCTCCATCATCATGTCTCTGTCATCATGTCTCCGTCATCATGTCTCCGTCATCATGTCTCCATCATGTCTCCGTCATCATGTCTCCATCATCATGTCTCCGTCATCATGTCTCCATCATGTCTCCGTCATCATGTCTCCATCATCATGTCTCTATCATCATGTCTCTGTCATCATGTCTCTGTCATCATGTCTCCGTCATCATGTCTCTGTCATCATGTCTCCATCATGTCTCTGTTATCATGTCTCTGTCCTCATGTCTCCGTCATCATGTCTCCGTCATCATGTCTCCGTCATCATGTTTCCGTCATCATGTCTCCATCATGTCTCCGTCATCATGTCTCCGTCATCATGTCTCTGTCATCATGTCTCCGTCATGTCTCCGTCATCATGTCTCCGTCATCATGTCTCCATCATGTCTCCATCATGTCTCCGTCATCATGTCTCCATAATGTCTCCGTCATCATGTCTCCGTCATCATGTCTCCATCATCATGTCTCCGTCAAGTCTCCATCATCATGTCTCTATCATCATGTCTCCATCATCATGTCTCCATCATCATGTCTCCGTCATGTCTCCATCATCATGTCTCCATCATCATGTCTCCGTCATCATTTTTATTGTTTTTAACGTTGACAGGACAAGTGCCGCGGAGTGGGGGAGGGGCAGCGGGGCCGGGGGGGGGGGGGGGTGTCTACAGAAGGTCCAGCTGTGAGAGACACGGTTCGCCACTGATCCTTAAAGACCATCATCGTCAAGGCGTGTTTTCAGAAAGGAAGCTTTGCTTTGGAAACACATCGACTTCTCTCTGCAGTTCAGTCCTCCACACGAAGCGCTCTCAGAAAGCGTCCCTTAATACCTCGAGTTACAGCAGGACATCTTTCTACATGGGGACATGATGACGGAGACATGATGGAGACATGATGGAGACATGATGACGGAGACATGATGACAGAGACATGACAGAGACATGATGGAGACATGATGATGGAGACATGACGGAGACATGATGACAGAGACATGATGGAGACATGATGGAGACATGATGACGGAGACATGATGGAGACATGATGACGGAGACATGATGGAGACATGATGACGGAGACATGACGGAGACATCATGACGGAGACGTGATGATGGAGACATGACGGAGACATGATGGAGACGCATGAATTGCTTCGTCGCATTCATCTAGATCCTCTGTCTCGAGCCAGTGAACTAGCGGGCCTTCTAGAGCAGAGGTTCTCAATTGTTTTTCAGCCAAGGACCCCTTACAAGATAGAGAATACACCAAGGACCCCTTTCAAGATAGAGAATACACCAAGGACCCCTTACAAGATAGAGAATACACCAAGGACCCCCTCATTCTGATTTGTGATTTTGGGCTATATAAATAAAAATTGACTTGATTTGTATGAAGGTAGATATGGTGCAAAATGCGAGAGCGTGTAAAACCTGATGTGAGCACTTGCAGAAAAAAAATCTGAGTTTGTGTGCATACATTTACACTTGTATAAAATATCCACGTAACTGTGAACCAAATTTACACTTGTAAAAAATTTGAAGTCACAGAAGAAAAAAAAAAGTTTTGTAGCTTGTAGAAAAAAAATGAACTTAGTGATGAAATGTTCACTTGCAGAAAAATACATATTTTTTAAATATATTTTCCATTACAACTGTAACTTGGTTATTACAACCTCTCAAATCAGTCATTACAACTTCACGAATCTGCTCTGTGGCAGAATACATCGACGAATCTGCAGTCTTGACTTTTGCTACACTTCTTGCGATAAATGTGTCGCAAAAGTAATTTTCACCTGTAGATGTGGGGGGGGGGAGGGGGGTTGGAGCGAAGGGCGGAGCTATCAGAACAACGAGGCTCGGTTGTGTATAAAAGCTGAAAAGTAGATAATGAAGTACTTTTTGTCAGTAGATTTCGTTAAGAATCTGACTCTTAATGGCAGTTTGTCATTTTGAGGCTATTTCAGTGAAACAAGGCTGTTTTGAACATTTGACAGATTTATGCTTAAATTCTCTGAGAAAGTTACTGAAAGACACACTTTTGTGTATAACAGCTGAAAAGTAGAAAATGAAGTACTTTGTGTCAGTAGATTTCGTTAAGAATCTGACTCTTAATGGCAGTTTGTCATTTTGAGGCTATTTCAGTGAAACAAGGCTGTTTTGAACATTTGACAGATTTATGCTTAAATTCTCTGAGAAAGTTACTGAAAGATACATTTTTGTGTTTAAAAAGCTGACCACTACCATGAAGTACTCTGTTTGAGTAGATTTTGTTAGGATTCTGACTCTTAATGGCAGTTTGTCATTTTGAGGCTATTTCAGTGAAGGCTGTTTTGAACATTTGACTGATTTATGCTTAATTCTCTCAGAAAGTTACTGAAAGATACACTTTTGTGTTTAAAAGCTGACCACTACCATGAAGTACTCTGTTTTAGTAGATTTCGTCAAGCATCTGACTCTTAATGGCAGTTTGTCATTTTGAGGCTATTTCAGTGAAACAAGGCTGTTTTGAACATTTGACAGATTTATGCTTAAATTCTCTGAGAAAGTTACTGAAAGATACACTTTGTGTATAAAAGCTGAAAAGTAGATAATGAAGTACTTTGTGTCAGTAGATTTCGTTAAGAATCTGACTCTTAATGGCAGTTTGTGATTTTGAGGCTATTTCACTGAAGGCTGTTTTGAACATTTGACAGATTTATGCTTAAATTCTCTGAGAAAGTTACTGAAAGATACACTTTTGTGTATAAAAGCTGACCACTACCATGAAGTACTCTGTTTGAGTAGATTTTGTTAGGATTCTGACTCTTATGGCAGTTTGTGATTTTGACGCTATTTCAGTGAAGGCTGTTTTGAACATTTGACAGATTTATGCTTAAATTCTCTGAGAAAGTTACTGAAAGATACACTTTTGTGTTTAAAAGCTGAAAAGTAGATAATGAAGTACTTTGTTTTAGTATATTTCGTCAAGCATCTGACTCTTAATGGCAGTTTGTGATTTTGAGGCTATTTCAGTGAAACAAGGCTGTTTTGAACATTTGCCAGATTTATGCTTAATTCTCTCAGAAAGTTACTGAAAGATACACTTTTGTGTTTAAAAGCTGAAAAAGTAGATAATGAAGTACTTTGTTTTAGTAGATTTAATTAGGATTCTGACTCTTAATGGCAGTTTGTGATTTTGAGGCTATTTCAGTGAAACAAGGCTGTTTTGAACATTTGACAGATTTATGCTTAATTCTCTGAGAAAGTTACTGAAAGATACACTTTTATGTTTAAAAGCTGACCACTACCATGAAAAGCACTCTGTTTTAGTAGATTTCGTCAAGCATTTGACTCTTAATGGCAGTTTGTCATTTTGAGGCTATTTCAGTGAAACAAGGCTGTTTTGAACATTTGACAGATTTATGCTTAAATTCTCTGAGAAAGTTACTGAAAGATACACTTTTGTGTATAAAAGCTGAAAAGTAGATAATGAAGTACTCTGTTTTATTAGATTTCGTCAAGGATCTGACTCTTAATGGCAGTTTGTGATTTTGAGGCTTGAAAACAAGGCTGTTTTGAACATTTGACAGATTTATGCTTAAATTCTCTGAGAAAGTTACTGAAAGATACACTTTTGTGTTTAAAAGCTGACCACTACCATGAAGTACTCTGTGTCAGGAGATTTCAGCACACAGGGTCTCTACTGTAAACAGAAAAAACATAACATTTTTAGGTATCTAATAATATACTATCCACATAATATACTAGTTTAACCCCTACCAAAAAAACAACATTTAATAATTACATGATATTATAAAAATAAAATAAAAAGTACTTACCAGAGTTTTTCAAGATCAGATACAGGTCAAGAAAATGCATAGAGGAGGTATGGTGCTGGCTCATTAGCCCTCTCACTCTTCTTAGAATGATCCTGTGCAATTTTTAAAAGTTGAACTCCTATCCCCTTATAAACCAAAATAACAATAGCCCTTAATTAACACTAATCATTTAAAAAAAAAAAAAAACTTACATCTAATTTAGAGAGGACAACTAAAAAAGTGTAAGGTGACTGTTTTAAACTAATTCCACCACATATATATCTTATTTTAACCCTATAATGTATTTACTTTAAAGAGTCCTCTCCTGCTGATAATCAGGTATGCGGGTCACCATGTCTCTGCTTTAAAGAGTCCTTTATCCAGGTGATTAACGATGCTTCTTTTGTCCCCCCACAGTGTGAAACTTAGTTATCACTATTAAAACCTAAATAAGATATTTTTTAAATAATATGAATACCCTCTTTGCAAACAGATACTTCCTTGTAGTTAACAGTTTCACAAAAACTTGAAAAGAAACATCCTTAGCAAGCACAAATCATTTAAAGCAAAACCCTGAATCAAACCTAGAGAGGACAATAACGTTTTTAGGTGTCTTAGTGAGTGAAAATTAATGGCTGTTTTATTTAGTTTGAGCGTATTTCTTTTTTTTAAAACTAACTCCATCCCTCGCTTCTCACCTCACAGAGAGTGTCTTAATCAACATACAGATTAACATCCCAGGCTTATCTCTAACCCTCACATCAAAGGCCAACTCCAACGTGTGTGTGTGTGTGTGTGTGTGTGTGTGTGTGTGTGTGTGTGTGTGTGTGTGTGTGTGTGTGTGTGTGTGTGTGTGTGTGTGTGTGTGTGTGTGTGTGTGTGTGTGTGTGTGTGTTAATTGTTCTTAAAGGTAGGGGTAGGTCATTTTGGAGAAACCAGCTCGAGTGAGCTAGAATTAGAAAATACACAACCGGGAAAAATCTGCCACTTCCTCACAGAGCCCCTCCTCCAGCACACATGAACGCGCTCACATGACCAAAAGAGGGTACGAGATAAGTTTGTGCACAGATCTCTGGCTGTAGGCGTCTGACCCCCGCACAGTTGCGGCATTCGTTTCTTGACTGGCGCTCCGAACGGATGGCGGTAAGTTGTCACAGGCGTCTCTTGGCCATTTTTCTTTTTTGCAAGGTGACTTGGTAAGTGGAAATTACTGTCTTTTATTTAGTTTTGAGCATATTTCTATTTTCACCTAATTCCACCCCCCACTATCTGCCGGCCTCATAGCCAAAAGGAAGAGGGTGGAGAAAGGGGGAGAGGCCTGGGCGGGGAGGGGGCGGGGGCTAGACAGACTCACGCATAACTTCAAAGAGACACCAAGATTAACATCAAAGGCTTATAACTAGGGCTGTCAAACGATTAACATTTTTAATCAGATTAATCACAGCTTAAAAATTAATTAATCATGATTAATCACCATTCGAACTATGTCCAAAATATGCCATTTATTTATGTATATTGTTGTGGGAATGGAAAGATAAATGAAAGAAGGCGGATATATCAATTTAACATACTATACTATACTATGTTTATTATAACATTTTTCTGCGTGTCAAAATGAAAGACAACCCACACACCTATCAATCATCAAACCGTGGGGTCTTAATTCATTACGTGTTGATTTCTATCAACGGGGGAGTACTTCAGGAAAGTCGACAGAGGGGGGGGGCGGCGGCGGCTAGTGGAGTACTTCGTGACCACAGAGCGTGAACGTTGTGATCAGCTGTTTTAACGCAGTTCTCCAGTGAAGGGGGGGGAAGTCTCCCTCCGCAGCCGGTTGGCGTAGTTTTGGCACAATTCCGTTGTACAGACCGACGTTAACAGCAGCCCTGTTTGTGCACACGGAGACCGACTCTGTCGTCCGGTGATCTAACCGCCTTCTGGAAAAGCTTCACAAGTACGTCGGTACGCAAATGCGCTTTGTGACACAAGTTTCAGATTACGCACATAACCTGCGTTCCAGTTATGTGCACCCCTGTACTACAGCAAAAGTATTCTCCGTCGGGACTTCCTGCAACAACACCGACATTATCAAAGATGTTCTATTGAGAAGACGATCACTACGTGACAAAAGTTTTCAAAACCGTTTCTGGTCTTCGGTATTTCCAGACAAGTGGCTACTGAAATCAATCTTACTAACTGCTGTCTGTGCAATTTACTCCGCGCGAGTTGGCGGACTTTATTTTGCTTACTTTAACATCATTTTTCATGGTGGGGCTAAGCCATTTCTTGGTATGGGTGTAGCCTACCCCAGCCATACCCTGGCGCTGCCACTGGTGGCACGTATGGGGCGGGCCATTCTGCACATGCGTTAAATGCGTTATATATTTTAGCGCAATTAATTCAAAAAATTAATTACCGCCGTTAACGCGATAATTTTGACAGCACTACTTATAACACACCAGTGTGAAATCACACCTGCCTGTTATAACACCTCACATCAAAGGGCAAAACATCAAAGGCTAATTAGATTAGACAACTCTGAGGGGACAGGGACCAGACAGCATAACTTCAAAGAGACTGCCTTAATCAACACATAGATTAACATCAGAGGCTTTTTTCACACCTACCTGTTATAACAACTCATATCAAAGGATTAGACTACGAAGGGGTGTGAGGGGACAGGGGCCAGACAACATAACTTCAAAGAGACTGCCTTAATCAACACATCAAAGAATTAGACAACAAAGGCACTACACAGGGGGGCTTTTCACACCTACCTGTTATAACACCTCACCCCGTCACATCAAAGGATCTCGAACAATGGGAGGCGGGACTTAGCTCATTTGCATAATTTGGGGCGTGTCCATCTGTCACTTTTTATGCATACTAATGTGATTGAAACAGGATCATTACGACTACTAAGTAGGATTCAAACCAATGTAGAACTGTTTCCGAAAGTCCCACCCAGTTTTCCAGTCGGTCTAGTAATATGTTGTGGTCAACAGTGTCAAACGCAGCACTGAGATCTAATAATAATAACACTGAAGTTCTGCCACTGTCTGTGTTTAAGTGGATGTCATTGAAGACCTTTCCAAGAGCAGCCTCAGTGCTGTGGTTTGGACGAAAGCCTGACTGGAACACATCGAAACAGTTATTTAAATGCAAGAAATTACTCAACTGTTGAAAAACAACTTTTTCAATGATTTTACCTAGAAATGGGAGGTTTGATATGGGCCTGTAATTTTTCATTACTGAAGCATCTAGATTATTCTTTTTTAAGAGCGGTTTAATGACTGCAGTTTTCAGGGCCTGTGGAAAAATACCTGAGTGAAGAGATTTGTTTACTATATGAAGTAGATCTGAGGCCATGCAACGAAAAACATCTTTGAAAAATCCTGTTGGAATAATATCAAGGCAGCAGGAGGAGGATTTCAGAAGTTGAATAATGTCCTTGTTTTTATCATTAATCTGATGGAACTGTGTCATGGTGTTTGAATTGATATTAGGTGGACATAGGGACAACACATTTGCTGTACCTGATGCAGAGGCACTGACTGCTTGTCTGATTTTCTGAATGTTGTCAGTGAAAAAGGCAAAATCATTGCACGCCCTGGTGGATAGAAATTCAGAGGCTACTGACACTGGGGGGTTAGTTAGTCTGTCGACGCTAGCAAACAAGGCACGTGCATTGTTTTTGTTTTTGGTAATGATGTCAGAGAAGAAAGACTGTCGTGCGTTTTTCAATTCCAAATTATAAAGACCAAGTCTCTCTTTATAGATTTCAAAGTGAACCTGGAGATTTGTTTTTCGCCACCTGCGTTCAGCTTTTCGACATTCTCTTTTTTCTGTTTTCACGGTCATGGCCTTTCTCCATGGAGATATTTTCTTCCCAGTCACTTCCTTTACCTTAGTTGGAGCAATGGCATCTATAACATTTTTTATTTTTGAATTAAAATGATCTACTAGCTCATTTACTGAGATGTTAGCAGGGGCAAGTGTGGAAGAAAAATTCTGAGTAAACATTTCCATAGTATTTTCAGTTAAATATCGCTTTGTGGTTACATCTTTTTGAACATTTTTGTGAACAGAAATAGAGCTCTCAAAGAACACACAGGAATGATCAGAGAGTGCAACATCAGTCACCACAACCTTAGAGATATTCAGACCCTTTGAGATCATTAAGTCCAGAGTGTGCCCCTTATTGTGCGTGGGCTCCGTCACATGCTGAGTCAGTCCATAGCTATCAAGAACACAAAACAGTTCTTTAGCACCTCTGTCCTGGGGGTTGTCAACATGGATGTTAAAATCACCAACAATGACTAGACGGTCAAAGTCAATACACACTATAGACAGCAGTTCAGTAAAGTCATCAAAAAAGCTTGCACAGTATTTGGGTGGTCTATAGATATTTAGGAACAGAGCTCGAGAGGAGCATTTCAGCTGAAGGGCCACATATTCAAAAGAAGCAAAGTTCCCATAAGATGTCTTCCTGCATTGAATGGAATCATTGAACAAAATAGCAACTCCACCTCCTCTCTTATGCATTATTTCCTGACTCATAAAACTAAAGTTGGGAGGGGTTGATTCGATAAGAACAGCTGCACTGTTATTTTGTTCAATCCAAGTTTCCGTTAAAAACATAAAATCAAGATTGTGCTCAGTGATAAAATCATTGATTAAAAATGTTTTTCCTGGCAAAGACCTGACATTTAATAAAGCTAGTTTAAGTTCGTTAGATACACTATCAGTAAGATTTTTTTGTGACAAGCTGTGGCTGACATGGAATCACTGCTAAATTTGATAAACTCACACAAACGTTTGAGCACTTCCTGTTTCTAAGCTGATTCACCGCTCTTAATCTATTACCTATCAACACAGATATCGGCAAAGCTACAGGCAGGCAGGGCCCCGGCATGTCCTGGAAAGAGTTGAGAGTGCCATACGCCCTTGAGCCTGGACCCAGCACATATCAGTAAGAGTTTGTTGCATTTTGTACACACACATCCTTATCAGGCTTCGGAGACTGCAGATGCTTTCTTGATGAAGACGGGGGAGATGGTGCGCGTCTCTGCGGTGATTTTGGTGGGCATCGTTGCTTAACATGAAGTAAACCAAAATGTTAAACAGTAAGAGTAGTCATGATGGTAAGTATTTTGTGAAACATTTGAAGAGTAGCCTATCGCCCCTTCCACCAGGTGCTAAGGGGGCGGGAGGTAGGCTAACGGCACATTAGCATCGGCGATCTTTTCTACTTAATGCTATCTGCACAAATGGTTAACATTGAACATTAAAAGATCAGGCAGTTGTAGTGGAAATTTCATATTTCACCTTATATGCTAAACCAAATGCTTCTCCTAACATTGTCTAAAAACACCTATATCATTTCCTGAGATGTGCTGTCTTCTTCTTTTCAAGGCCACACAGCTGATTGTTCAGACTAGGGTGAGACTCACACAAAGTCTAAACAAGAACGTCCCTGGTTCTGAGACACTAGCTACAGCTCAAGGACAGGGGTCTAATAACAATGAGACCTTGTGAAGACAGATGTCTGAACTTTCCTCCCTTTCTTTCTGTATATAAGCTTTGCTATTTTATTATATCTGCGCACACTCTCTCAGATTATTTATACTCTGTGAGACCTGTGTCTCTGTGTTGCATTTTTTTATGTTATTTGAAGCTTCAAATAAATTAACCAGAAAGACAACTCTGTTTGTTTCACCATTTATTTGTTTAACCACTCTGACTTGTACTCCCGAGTATTGAGCTTAAGATTTCCACAACACAGTTCAGAGAGAGTCGAAGGAAGGCAGGCAGCTTTGCATGACATTCTTCTGGACGTGTTTCATTGTGATGATAGTGAGGGTGAGTCAATCTGTTTGTTGGAAAGACAGTAGTTGAGTGATAATTATTAAAAGTGTTGTTACTGACCTTTTTCTCTTTTATTTTCTTTACCTCACCTGTAACTGCTGAGACCCTGAGGAACATGCACACTGGACTGACCTGCTCTGGCAACCTGATTTCCACTGTACGTAATAGTATTTGGTTATGGTATATTATTTATATACATCAAAGGCACAATGCAGCCCCCAGAGACACACATGTAGTGAGTGTGATATTTTGCATAGGTCATGTGAAATCATCTTTACACACTAGAAAACTGTAGGAGCGGCAACTTGTTTTGAAATTGAATTTTTAATATCCGATAATAAAGTTGATCTGTTTTCTTTATTCTTCTCTCTTCCCAGCTCCATCCATCACCGTTCTCTGTTCCTGCAGGTCCTGCTTGCTAATCAATGCTCATATGTTTTTACACAATTATAAATAAAGTCAATGACATGAAGTTGTGCTTCATTCTGAGTCAATAATACATTCATTCTGCCTTCAACTGCACAATGACTGTGGACTGCACCGACATCCATGCAGCTGCCCCCCAGTAAGATGAACCAAGCAAAGTTGACATACTCAACATACAGATGGTTAACATTGAACATTAAAAGATCAGGCAGTTGTAGTGGAAATTTCATATTTCACCTTATATGCTAAACCAAATGCTTCTCCTAACATTGTCTAAAAACACCTATATCATTTCCTGAGATGTGCTGTCTTCTTCTTTTCAAGGCCACACAGCTGATTGTTCAGACTAGGGTGAGACTCACACAAAGTCTAAACAAGAACGTCCCTGGTTCTGAGACACTAGCTACAGCTCAAGGACAGGGGTCTAATAACAATGAGACCTTGTGAAGACAGATGTCTGAACTTTCCTCCCTTTCTTTCTGTATATAAGCTTTGCTATTTTATTATATCTGCGCACACTCTCTCAGATTATTTATACTCTGTGAGACCTGTGTCTCTGTGTTGCATTTTTTTATGTTATTTGAAGCTTCAAATAAATTAACCAGAAAGACAACTCTGTTTGTTTCACCATTTATTTGTTTAACCACTCTGACTTGTACTCCCGAGTATTGAGCTTAAGATTTCCACAACAATTGGCGCTGCGAGCAGGGTCTCTGCAAGTTCGATTGGGGACACCTACGGACGCTGGTGGTGCGCGCTCCAGGATCCTCGGATCCTCCTCTACCTCGACAGAAACCGTATGGGACGAGAGGACCAGTGCCGGGGGTGGAACCGATTGACTTCACGAGATCCAACGAACTCAAAAGGCTTTCAAAATACTCGGTGAGATGTACAGTGTCTAAATTGTTTAAAGTAATTGTTAAAAGTAAACGTAAGCAAACTCCATGACATCTATGAGAAGGACTGCTCGAAGGCAGGATATTGTGAGAATATCCGAATAATCGTAGCCTGTGGATTACGATCCGTTTTTGTGTGATTTGTACGAGAACAAATATCACATCACTGACGAGTGACAACGAAAGACTTTGTTATGGAGCAAAGCAGAGAAGGGGGCTGGTATACTCCTCCTGAGGGTCCGATTGTAGATGTCATGCGAGCAAAACACGGTGAAAACAGTCTGTCTAAATTAAATATATGGACGGAAATGTTCGGATTTCCAAAGGGAGGTTCTTTTAGTAAATTAAAAATCAAAAACCTAAGGGATAAATTACAAGAACGTGAGGATGGAATGAAAAAGAAGGTTAAAGTAAAAGACTTAGAAGAACTAGACACTCACAGAAAGTGTTTGAAATACTGGGAAGAGGAGACAGAGTGCCGTGAAAGAAGGCAATTGGCCGCAGCAATAAAAAAGATACAGGCTGACGATAAGGAAGAAAAAAAAGTGTTTTCTGCTTCCTCCCACGTATAAACTACACATTTCTCTCTATCCTCTTTGCACAGGCGTGGGTGACCCTCTCCTCGACTGTGGGTTTCCATTCCCCCCCCCCCTCCACCCGTTCTACTGCCTGCTGGGGAGGCTGGTGCTGGGCAAGAGGTCAACATACCACACACCGAAGCAGCTACGGAGGAAAACGAACGGAGAGAGAGAGAGAAAAAGAAAGAGGAAAAGAAGAAAGACGAGTGGGTGAGAGCTGAACTCTACAAGAAAGAACACCCCCGCAGAGAGGAGGACGAAGAGCCTAATCACAGCTATCCCATGATCCAGGTGGCTGGACCCACGGGTCCGTCACTCGTCTACCGCCCATGGATCATATCAGAGATGAAAGAAATATCAAAGGATCACCTCCCAGATGTTGAGTTAGGAGGTGCTAAATTCGTTGTAGCACTCCACATGTTCTGTAGGCAATTCTCCCCCACCATGCCGGAGATAAAGAAATTGTTGACTCTGAGAATGGGTCCGACACACGCCAGCCATTTCACCCATCTACTGGGATGTTATCAGCACATGGGGCCACCGACTGGGGGAATGCCCTGAACGCTGGCTACCGCGATGCTTTGACCGCCCTCGAGGCCGAAATAACTACAAAGTTCCCCGCCAAAGTCGACATGTCAAAGGTGCATGCCGAGAAACGCCTCTCAGAAGAAAAAGCCAGTGAGGAAAAGAGACGCCGCGACCGCAAAGACAAGGCCCAGCTGATCATGGTCCAGGCTGTTACAACCGCCTGGACCCAAAGTGATGGGAACCGAGGAGGACGAGGTCGGGGAGGAAGGAAAAAAGGCAAACAAGGAGGAGGAGGCCGGACCAACCAAAACGGCGAGGATTACTGTTTTAACTGTGGGGAGACGACTCATTGGAGAGAGGAATGCCCACACCCGAAAAAGGAAAATAACTTTAAATCAAAGCAATCGGACAAAACCAAAGACAATTCTTCAAACTGACATCAGCTGAGGAAGGGAGTGGGGGAGGAAGGAAGTCGGTCGGGGAAGACGGAACCACTGCCAGCAGCAACGAATAAGGGAAGTGACAAACACACACACATCATGCAGGCCATTGAGTAAATTGGAAAATGTAGAAAACACATTCTGTGGTAAAAAGGGCAGATTTGCCTGATTGCAAATTTAGTGGTAGATTTATTCACTCAATAGGAGCGGCTAGGGTAACTGTAAAGGAGAAGTTTTTGTATCACTTCAGAGTGAAGATAACGGTGATAGACAGTCATCCATTTCCCACATCAGTCAAAAACAGTTTTCCTTTATCATCTGTTCTGCCCAATAAATTTACTGGGCAGAGATCTGATTCTCCGGTTCGGCTTGGACCTCATTTTTCCACAAATGAGGGTCTTAAAGTCCGACAGCCATCTCCTACGATTGTTCAAAAACTGGCATTTGATGATAAAGAACTGGTGAATGTGTATCAATGGCTGCTGACATATCCTGATTCTCAGGCGGTGTTGCGTTTGACTGATCAACGTGTTTTTCCACCTGCTGTGTTCATGGAGGCTTCTTATTTGCATTGTACTGCTAACGTTGTTGATGATCCGTGTAAATGCTATGATGAGAGTTTTCTGTTAGAATGTGTGAATGATGAGCTCATGCTTAAAACTATGTGAAGGGGAGGTTGCTGCGCAGAGCTGGTTTCTGATACACTCACACCCACACACACCACAACACAAGCTGTGTCAAATCCCAGGGGTGGTCCACACATTTCACTAGCCAGGGGCCCCACTGATAGATAGAGGGATTTGGGTCCAATCGTTAAAGATTGGGAGTCAGTCACTGATTGGGCACCTACACACACAGAATATGTCATGTACTCTATGTCACGTGACATGTATAAGATGAAAATCTGCACGAACGTAGCCGTTCTGCGCACATGGCTGTTGGTTGAGGAGGATGACGTTGGTGATGCCATTTTTTCACCTTTACGGATAATTCTCATATCTCTGAGCTTCCTGCCGCGCTTTCAGATGTGCCATACTCACTCTGGGCAGCTCACAGATATGACGTAGGTTTAATGTCCACGTTCCGTCCAAACCCCAGTACCCATTGAAACGTGAAGCTGTTGATGGCATTCGGCCAGTGTTTACCTCTCTGCTTAAACAAGGGGTCATTATTCCGTGTAACGATTCCGGTCCGCACTCCAGTGTTTCCTGTCAAAAAGATCAGAGACAAACCTCCTGACGAGTGGAGATTTGTCCAGGATTTACGAGCTGTAAATACAGCTGTGCATGCACGCTCGTCCCGAATCCTTATCTGATTATTTCCCTCTGCAGCATTTATTTTTTTTTTTTTTTTTTTACTGTCATAGACCTCTCAAATGCATTTTTCACACATGCCTGTTGGACATGCCTAATGTTTATGTCAAACGATGTAACACTCTGAATCCAGCGTCTCTTATGCCTTTGCCTGAAGACGGTGACGAACACGACTGTGTTGCCGAACTTTCCATTGTGTGCACACCTAGACCGGACTTAAAAGACGTTCCTCTGACAAACGCTGACCTCATTTTGTATGTTGATGGGTCTGCCTTTCGCGACCAAGGGGGCACTAATCGGGTGGGTTTTTCTGTTGTTTCAGATTCTGCTGTACTCCGTTCTGGACCGCTTCCATGTCACCTCTCAGCACAAGCAGCAGAGCTCATCGCACTAACTGAAGCCTGCACGTTTGCAGAAGGCAAAACCGTGACTATCTACACTGACTCACGTTATGCTTTTGGGGTAGTACACGGTTTTGGGGCAATTTGGAAGTGTAGGCAATTTCTGAAATCTGATGGCAAACCAGTACTTAACCATGTACTGGTTGCAGGCTTACTAGACGCCATTCTGCTCCCATCTGAAGTTGCAGTCTGTAAATGTGCCGCACACGCAAGCAGTACAGACCCAGTTTCCCTAGGAAATGCGTCTGCTGACTCAGCCGCAAAGGCAGCTGCTCTGATTCCTCTCGCACCTCACGCACACTCATTTGTTAAAATCCCTGTCTCCTCCTTCACTGACAAAATGTCATCACTGACTTCCATGCAGCAGCTAGCTCTCAGTGGAAAGCTGCTGGGGCTGTGTTTGACCCAACCTCCAGCATCTGGGTTGGTCCAAATTCCAATCCATGTCTCCCAAGACATTTCTTCCCTCATTTTGCTAAGTTGACACATGGGTTAGATCATGTGTCAAAAGGGGGAATGTTAGAGGCTATCAATCAGGAGTGGGGGGTGGGGTGGAAAGAGAGAACGGCACAATAAAAAACAAACTAGCAAAATGCTGTGCAGACACAGGTCTGTCATGGACACAAGCTCTGCCCATTGTGTTGATGTACATGCGGATGCGGAAAAGAAGGAGGAGTCAACTCAGCCCATTTGAAATCCTTTTTGGGGCTCCTCCACAGATTGGACTCAAGGCTCCAGGATGTCCTCTTCCCTCCACAACTTTGTGTGAGGATGCTATGTTGTCATATTGTGTTAACCTATCATCCACTTTAGCAGACATCCGACGTCAGGTAGCCGCAGCCTTACCTACCCCTGCCACTGGTCCACTTCACCATCTCCATCTGCGACTTCGTGCTGGTCAAGGATTTCCGTAGAAAGAGCTGGAAATCCAATCGTTGGCAAGGTCCCTACCAGGTGCTTCTCGTCACCCAGACGGCGGTCAAGGTCGCTGAGAGAGCTACGTGGGTCCACGCCAGCCACTGCAAGGTCGTAGTCACAGGAAAGGAGAAACGGTAGAAACGGAAGACGACAACAAGTGACGTGTCCTAGTCACCAACGGAAGATGACAACAAGTGACGTGTCCTAGTCACCAACGGAAGATGACAACAAGTGACGTGTCCTAGTCACCACCAGCACCACACTTGCACTACATACACCAAAACAAAACACACACCCCATGGAGCTTTCCCGCCTCGTGATGGGGGCTCGCCTGGACATATCCAACACAGGGGGCTGGGACTGGTGGTCCTGGCTTACATCAGGCGGGTGGGATGCATGGCTGGCTAGAATAGTTACACCCGTGGCGATCATTTTCGGCCTATTAATCAGTTGTACCTGTTTGATTATCCCAATACTGAAGAAGTGTGTTTCCAACATGGTATCCTCAGCTTTCGTTCAGTATACTACTATTCCATTACACGACAATCCTTTGCTCCACAGTGAGATAGACCAGATAGAATCAGAAGAGTCTGATTCCGACACCACAATGTAATCCATGTGAATCCTCCTTTATGCTTACATTATATTAGGAGTCTGTCCTCCACAAAAACAGCCAGTTTTCTATGATATATTTGTGATGTGTTTACTTAAACCAGCGATGGAGTGTATTCATTGATGTGTTATATCAGTCTATCCTGTCATTTATTCTTTTATTGTTTCTTTTATTATTTTCATGATTGATCAAGTATGATCAAAAGAGGGGAATGTAGTGGAAATTTCATATTTCACCTTATATGCTAAACCAAATGCTTCTCCTAACATTGTCTAAAAACACCTATATCATTTCCTGAGATGTGCTGTCTTCTTCTTTTCAAGGCCACACAGCTGATTGTTCAGACTAGGGTGAGACTCACACAAAGTCTAAACAAGAACGTCCCTGGTTCTGAGACACTAGCTACAGCTCAAGGACAGGGGTCTAATAACAATGAGACCTTGTGAAGACAGATGTCTGAACTTTCCTCCCTTTCTTTCTGTATATAAGCTTTGCTATTTTATTATATCTGCGCACACTCTCTCAGATTATTTATACTCTGTGAGACCTGTGTCTCTGTGTTGCATTTTTTATGTTATTTGAAGCTTCAAATAAATTAACCAGAAAGACAACTCTGTTTGTTTCACCATTTATTTGTTTAACCACTCTGACTTGTACTCCCGAGTATTGAGCTTAAGATTTCCACAACACAGTTCAGAGAGAGTCGAAGGAAGGCAGGCAGCTTTGCATGACATTCTTCTGGACGTGTTTCATTGTGATGATAGTGAGGGTGAGTCAATCTGTTTGTTGGAAAGACAGTAGTTGAGTGATAATTATTAAAAGTGTTGTTACTGACCTTTTTCTCTTTTATTTTCTTTACCTCACCTGTAACTGCTGAGACCCTGAGGAACATGCACACTGGACTGACCTGCTCTGGCAACCTGATTTCCACTGTACGTAATAGTATTTGGTTATGGTATATTATTTATATACATCAAAGGCACAATGCAGCCCCCAGAGACACACATGTAGTGAGTGTGATATTTTGCATAGGTCATGTGAAATCATCTTTACACACTAGAAAACTGTAGGAGCGGCAACTTGTTTTGAAATTGAATTTTTAATATCCGATAATAAAGTTGATCTGTTTTCTTTATTCTTCTCTCTTCCCAGCTCCATCCATCACCGTTCTCTGTTCCTGCAGGTCCTGCTTGCTAATCAATGCTCATATGTTTTTACACAATTATAAATAAAGTCAATGACATGAAGTTGTGCTTCATTCTGAGTCAATAATACATTCATTCTGCCTTCAACTGCACAATGACTGTGGACTGCACCGACATCCATGCAGCTGCCCCCCAGTAAGATGAACCAAGCAAAGTTGACATACTCAACATACAGATGTGCTCTTAAGTTTACATGAAGAATTTGTGAAATATTGGTAATAACAGGTTTAAATGATTATTAGTAATTAAGTATATAATGTTGTCATTGTAGACGAGCAGATGAGAAAAGCAGAATATGCAGCTGCCATTTTCCACATGGAAAAGAGAAAGGGAGCTTAGCTGTTTTCAAACTGGTTCATGTATCACTTAGTTTACTGAACCGTGATGAATGAAATAAATTAGTGAGGTCGTGGTTTACTGAAGTTACAAAGACATTAATGAGTAACAGGTCAATGTAAACACAAGCTTCTGTCAATTATGGATCATTCAAACTATTTATATAAAAATATGTAATAAAGTTCTAAAACAAGTATTCGGTATATTCCTTGATAGCTTTTGGAGAAGGTTGTTTTTAAGTTTACTAAAATCTATCGTTTCAACTGTTTCACTTTATAAAAAGGAACAGGTGAGTAGAGCATCATTGAGTTTCTTATTCTGTCAGTAAATTATCCAAATGAAATGTTTTTCATTATTTTAGTCAACCCTAAACAAATTGATTGTACCTTTTAATAATGACCTTACATGGTCGGCAAAGTTAAATTAACTTCAGAAAATCAAATCTGTTCTGAGAAAAAACTAATAAATGTTTAAAGATAGGAACTTGCCATCCCACTGAAAAACAGTCCGTAGAGATTTAAAGGCGTAGTTGTAGTTCAGTCCAACGTTTCATTTGGATTCATTTGACACCATCATGTATAATGATGGTGTATGATGTAGAAGGAAGTGTGGTAGATAACAAGTAAATATAGAGTTACATACAGATCCATGTTACAGCAAAAGATGGAATAACTAAGAAGCACGCAGTATAATAATAATTACATGCAACAATTAAATAACTGCTCAGCATCTCCACCACAATCCCAATCTGCTGTGTCCTGTTTTCCTCCACTCTGCATAACACCCCATCACACATACGAAACACAACGCAGAGTCCGAGGGTGTTAAGAGTATGTTTATTTAAATGTCCTCCTCTCTACTGGCCAACACAGGGTGATATGCTGGGTGTAGAATTTTTCCAGGAGGAGGAGATTTCCGGTCTGTCATGTGCAGCTGCCCTTGGACCTGGTGCCAGTATGGGTGATTCTCCTTGAGAATATATGACCCACCCTCCTCACGGAGACAGAAGGATGGTAACTGGACTGCCTCCGCGATGGTCATGTTCCTCTGGCTGTGTGGACACTTCACCTCCAGCAGGGCAGATGGCTGCACAAGTCCATCGGGTGATGCTCCCAAAACACCCGACTCACTCACAAAGAGACCAGACTCGATCACAGTCACCCGATAGGCCTCCACAAAAGCCTTCACCCCTTCGGCCTCGTTTACAACCCCCCAGTTGACAGCCATGACTCCGTCCAAGTTGTACCCCCCAAGCACCCTCTTCGTGAGGGACGCGTATGGAGTGGATTAAAGTCCTGACCACAGCACCAAAATTGCTGGCTGTCAACCTGCCCCGCCTGTGTAACTGCCACTGAGGATTTGTCCGCTGTCCTACGGTGGCTGTCTGGATGGCAGCTTGCTGGTCTCTGCTCAGTCGCATTGAGGCAAGAATTGCCTCAAGCCCCCGACCCCCATGCTCCTTCACCAGCTCCGGCACGGTGACAATGGCCTGATGTTGAGGCCGCTGCTCTGGCTCAGGTGACAAAAGCCATGCCATGCCACACTGTGTGCCCCTCAGTGCAGACCTGAACCAGTCTACATCCTCAGTGGCGATGTCTCTGACCAGAGGGTTGTATGTCTCCTCTTGCTGTTGGTAGAGTTGAGACACCGGCTGGACTACTTTGGAAGTGCCAGGCTTCCTCCACTGGCACTCAACATCTGTGGAGCTGATCTGCCACATGGCAAATATTGCCAATGCTGCAGCGTGGCTGCATTTGTACATCCCCCGTGCACAATCACAGACAGCGCTCTGCATCGCGCCATCGTCTCCCATGCAGATCTGTAAAAATAAAGTAAGTACCATTTGTTAGCATGCTATAATAGATTGAATGGGCAATAATACAAGGATGGTCCGGATCCGGGGGTGGGAGGGTTTATTTTTCCATAGTTTTGTCCTCTTGTCTGATTGTTGTTATTGTTTGTTTTTTCTGTATTTTTTGTAATTTGTGTTGTATTGGTTGTGATTGTACATTGTATTTCTCTAAATGTGTATGAATACATTTTTGAAAAACATTTGATCAACAAAAAAAAAGGATTTGGTCAGGATCTAGACTCGGTGTGTAGTTTATTAATTAATCAATGCTCTCTACATTAGGAAAACACATACCAGTGTACCAGAGGGAGACACACACAGCTGTGCCTAGATAACCAAACAAATTGACAAGATAACCAAAATCCTTGAATCTACACACAGCAAATAAACTCAAATGACACAACGAGATGTAAAAGGAGATCACACATACAGTAGTCTCGATATAAAACTGGCCGCTTCAATCTGAAGAGCAACTAAAACCAAACACGGGAGTGTATCTTGTTCTTGTGAACACTAATGTTATCCACAGCATACACAGAGACCACGAAGTTCTTAAGGAGAAAACTAGTTGCTAAAACAAAACACGTTAGTGTACCTTGTTTGCTAATGTTAGCTAGCTGACATTAACGTTACACATTGCACTCATATTACTCACCGAAACCTTGTAAAGCCGGTCCCGCTGCTCTTACAGAACCGACTAACTCCCCTTTCGTGTATGTTCAGCTCTCAACATGCCCAGACTTGTAGTGATGTTCACCTCGTTTTATACTTTTCGCCTCATTCTGAAAGAAACAGGTGAAATGTGCCAACGTGACGGCCGTCTTTGTGATGGTGACGCGTATTGTGCGAGACCAGAGACCTGTAGTTCACTGAGCGGTTTCACACAAACAAATGTGTAACTTCACAGTTTTACGACACATTTTTATTTTTTTGACTTGCAAAATGTTCTTTTAAATTGACAAACATCATATGTGTCATTCGTGGCACAATTCAAACGGGATCAAAAGATAACTTTTCTCTCTCCATTGACTTCAATGTATAATTTTCCACTTCCGGGGTCCCATGGAGGCTCCCGGAAGGGGAGGGACTTCGCCTCTCTATAGGAATCTACATGCACATTTTTGGTTGATTTTACATTGAATCAATGTTAGGAATCGACATTGATTCAACCATCATCCAAATGGGAATCTACATGTAAATTGTAATTGATTTTATATTGAATCAGTGTTAGGAATCAATATTGATTCAACCATCATCTAAATGGGAATCTAAATGTAAAACTTACATTAAAATATTCAACTTTTCTAAGCATACTGTAACACATTAAAAAAGTGAATGTTTTTCACCAATGAGTTTTCTGTGTATAGGTCTACATCTTAACAGACCATTAACAAGTGCAACATCAATACTGTACTGAATGAAGTGGTCCAAACTTGTAAACACACACTACACCATGTATTGTTGGCAGACGGTTGTTATTAGCTTGTTCAAAATTACCTTGAATTACCATATTTCCCAAAATGTATGAAATCAAACTTAAAATGACAGAAAACATGATTTTAATATTCAAATTTATTTTAGAAAACAGGCAGCAATGCGTCCCTGAGCAAGACTCTTAACCCGTTATTGCTCCCCAAACGCTGTGGAATAAATGCAGAGGACACATCGTATGTGCAAATATACAGTGACACAAGATACCCCCATAAAAAAAAGAGGGTGTGTAAGAACCATTGGTGCAACTCCAAACAAGAACAGCCTGAAGCTTCAAGTCTTCCATGAAGGCGAAGCTGTAAACATTTGACTTATGTTTGACTGTAAGAACAACAGTCTATTGTCCATGAAAGAACAGTATTGTCTATGAGGCGGTAACCTTTGTACTGTATGCACAAGGAAAACACAGAGTGTGGTGGGGTACCCTAAGTTGGACTTGCGTTTGTTTCACTTGTGTTCGTTTCACTTGTGTTCCTTGGGATGCCTCCCTCGCGCTCTGGAGCATAACGAAGCCACTTCTTCACAGTTTCACTGAAGCCATTGTGGGTCAGCTTGCGGTCGAACTGCCGAGCAGCAGCTGAAAGACAAGATTACAAAAATAAGCGTGAGGAAGAGAGAGAGAGAGAGAGAGAGAGAGAGTTATAATAAGAAAATCACTCTCACTCTGTACAGTAACACAAGCTACAGTCAGCAGCCAGTTTGCTAAAAGACTGGACTGGAAAGAGGAGCAAACGGCTAGCCTGGCTCTATCCAGATAATAACATTTGCATCCGAGCACCTCTAAAGCTCACCAATTAGGTTGTCTTTTTTTGGTTTATTTCTTATAGCTTCACCATCACCTGATTCCAACCAAACCTTTTTTGTTAGATTAAGTTCATGCTTTATTCTTCAACAGGGGATTACAGAGAGACATGAAACAAGGGCAGAGAAGAGACATAACATACATTATAGGAGTTGGATTCAAACTCGGCAGTTGGTACTATATGGCTCACAAAGAGCATAATTATGTTCTGAATCACCATCAGTCACACATCACTCCCTAAACTTAAGCTAATAAGTTGTTTGCAGGGGAGGAAACTCACCAAACATGCAGTCTTGTATTTCCGGTTCCTTGAATGGCTTCTTGCTGCTGCAACGCTTGTCTTTCTTTCCAGCCTAAGGCTAAGGCGTTAGTCAGAGCAGTTGCAAGCATCCATCTGATCAGGTTCTCTGAATTGGTGCCTCCTACCAGAGCCAGGCGAGCAATCTAAATCAGACGAGAGAAACAAATAGGCCACTGCTTTAACTGTTGTATTGAGCTACGTTCTGTGGGACATACGTTAGAAACAGCACAACAGCACTCTTATTTCATACACAGAGACCAACTTTGTTTTTTATACACTTGATACACTGATATTATGGTATTCAGTCAAGTTCATGCCAGTCGTTATGTTTAACCACTTTAACCCTGGTGTCCCAATTTTGGTCATGTCAATATAAATGTTAGATATAAATGTTACTACAATTATATGTGGTTGAGTAGCTAAGACTAGAATTATTTGTGGTTGAGTAGCTAAAGGGCAATAACTAAGCACATTTTGACCGCACTGATATTATCCACATTTCATAAATGAATGCAGTTCAGTCTGTCAAATGACCATCTTTTGACGGACTGATTCATTCTTCAGCAATGATTCAGCCTCATTGAAGTCGTCTTCATTGGCGATTGGCAGCTGGATGGGGAACATATGGGTTGTGGCTGACCCTGGTCCCTGACTACCAGCCGGGGTCATGTTGCCCTCTGCCAACTCATTCTTGATGAACTGCACATCTCTGGACAGGCCCTTTACCACCACAAGTACTTCAGCGAGCATTGAAGTCATCTTCTGGATGGCAATGTCTTAAGAAAAATATAATTGAAAAGTGTAAAGTGAGAATTGAAAATAACCTGCAAATGGCTCATGAGGAATTACACTAAGTCTAATAGACTTGCCTTTCAAAAGCAGCCTGGTGTCATCGCCGTACATCTGTGTGGTTCCATCTGTAAAATGCAAACATTCATGAGACTTAATCACTGCACACATTTTGAAAGGTTATTAGGTGTGTGTGTGTGTGTGTGTGTGTGTGTGTGTGTGTGTGTGTGTGTGTGTGTGTGTGTGTGTGTGTGTGTGTGTGTGTGTGTGTGTGTGTGTGTGTGTGTGTGTGTGTGTGTGTGTGTGTGTGTGAATATATTGTGATCAAGTGTTTAGTCAGTAACAGGGGTCTCCCCTTCCCTACAGCTCTTTGGTAAACAGAAAAGGCATTTTCAGTATCCTCTCAGGAGAGAGAACTCATACGGATTAATTGAATACACAGGACCACAATGGAAACAAGCCCTCAGGGCTTTTTGTTATCCTTGGCTTTTAGCATTATTGTATAACTGTGCCCCTGTACTTTTTTCAAACTGTTGATAAGGTATTCAATCAAAGAGGGCAGATGAACAAAGAAGAGAGCAATGATCATCATCAGAATATAGAGATTTAACCTTTTCACACACACACACAGATCAGAAAATTTCTACAAATGTTAGATGATCGTCTTGTTGACTTACCATTGCAACCATGATCAGGCACTGACGGGGGCGGAGCACATACGTGATGACGTCAGACAGATTCAGTAAAAACATTTGAGTACAATCCCCAATATGACCCAAAGTGGATGAATACTGTATACACAATATTACAAATCAGTTCATAGTCATCAGAAAATTAGCGGTGAATTAACTTTTATAAATGTTTGGGTTAAAACAACCCATATTCTTCAAGAAGCTTGTACTGTTTGGTCTTACAGTGCAATAAATCGTTCTAACTCCACAACGATAGGTTTTTAGAATCCGCCTTTCGGATATGTTGTACAGCTCGCCAAGACGCACGCGTGGATGTCTTCGCCTTTCTCGTACGACACTCCCACCCAGAGTCCTGCACTTTCAGGGAGCCTCACAGAGGGTAAGACCTTTAGGCCATACTGAATGAAAACTTTGAAAAACAAACTTCTCGTAGGAATGTCGGACCGGGACACCAAGGGCATCCACGCGTGCGCCTTGATGAGCTGTACGACAAATCCGAAAGGCCGATTCCAAAACCTTATAGTTATCGAGATATAACGCAAAATAGAAAGCCCCTTGAGGAAACAACGTCTAAGGAACCTTACTATTTAATAAACTATGAATATTTTATATCCATATAACGGGGAAAAACTCATTTAACTGATCTTTTTCATTTATTTAAAAAAAAAAAACACAATGCTAACAGTGAGCATCTGAATTAGCCCCGAGCGAAAAATGCTAACCTATTACTGCACCGAAAATCACTCCTAGCTCCCTTATTACTTATCCTAGCTCCCTTATTACTTATCCTAGCAGCACATCCAACACATCGTTTTTGATCGTAAAGACACAGAATCTAACGGTGCCCACCTCAACACTGAAAGATACAAACTTGCGACGTTATCAACAAAAACGTACATCAAAACAAGTGGAGTTAGGTACTAGCATGCGCTAGGCTAATGGCTTACCTTCCTCTTTGTCTGGTCTAAACTGGTCTTCAATGGCATTAAAACGATAAAAACGATGATGTAGTTAATCCATAGGTTAATATCCAATGTGGCTGTGTCTCCTTTGAAATGTTCTGATAATCTATAAGCAATAAAACTGCAATTCCGTTATCTGCTGTCCGCTATGTGCTCCGTGCGCTCTGGGTTCTGCTGTAATGCCTGCTTGTTAGTAGTAAACAATAAATGAAGTCGGCTGCGTAATGTACTTAAACTGGCTGGCATTCTTTATACTTTACGCAGGACCATATCTCTGGAACCCATTGGTCGATTCGTGTGATTTACACCTTTTTCTTAACCATCAGAACCAATAGAATCGATGGGCAGTTCCCAAATCAACGTAAAAATTACCATAGCGGACGTAATAGAGAAGCGAACAAAGCATATCTGAAAGTGCACGCCTGGACGGCAACATTTTATACCCAGTATATTGCCATAAATATGATGAAGGATTATCAGTCAAAATTTCTACGTGACACAAAGACATTGGATTAACCTTGAGCGGCGTTTTTATTCCGGTGAACACAACTTTTGATCACAAATCAAAAAAGGTAAGACGAAATTATTGTAATATTTTTTAAACCGGATGTTGTTTACGTTCTCTTTTCTGGCTGATAGCTCCGCAATTCGGGGGCGTACAGTGATGATATTATATGTCTGGAATCTGTGGAGTCTCAGCTTTAAATCGTATATCTTGTTTGTGCAGTTACGATAAGTAATAAGGGCATTTCTACCGTGAGTGCTGTGCAAAATCCGTTAGCATTAGTTAGCATTTTTTCGCTCCATGCTAATTCAAAGGCTTGGTATTACTCTTGTGTTTCTTTTAGCTAAAAATGGTTCACATTGTCAGTTAGCGGAGTTTCTTAGCGTTAAAAGGGTATGGAACATTAATAGTTTCATAAATGTTAAGAAGCCCTGAGACATAGTCTCGTAAAAAAAGTGTGGGGGGGGTCCACTGGGGGGACCCTCGGGCTTAAGAGGTTAATGTTCTAAAATTGTTTGGGCCCCCGTGGTGAGGGTGTTTGGGGTGGCCAACAGGGTGGCCAGGATTCAGCTGGGGGTGGCCATGGCCACTCCCAGCCACCCCCCAGCTCTGCCACTGCTGAGCCGGTGTAAACAAACCCACGTTTGGAACCTCTATGGACATACCTGGGTCTGCCAACTCGTAACAGCCCGAGGTAATCAATGACT